>JANHGB010052974.1:0-33608 GCA_026283785.1 Coracopsis vasa
TTCCCTTACCATTATTATTATTGGTGGTAGCAGTAGTAGTTTTGTGTTATACTTTAATTACTGGACTGCTCTTATTTCAACCCATGGGAGTTACATTTTTCCGATTCTCCTCCCCATCCATCGGGGAGCAGGGGGAGGAAGAAGAGATGGAGGAGTGAGCGAGCAGCTGCATGGTTCTGAGTTGCTGGCTGGGCTTAAACCGTAACAACCCTCCATTTCTTTTGTTATTTCAGGATGCTATTTATTTCAAGGAAATAAGCATAAGAAAACAAGAGGAGGATAAATATAAATAATTATTGTGAGTAGAAAATATGAAGTGCAATATCATGAGGAGCAGGCATACGAAAAACATTACTCTGAATTTCAACATCAAGGTCAACTTCTAATTTTCAAGGTCAAAAAGATAATATCACACATGCTCAGATCCTTGCTTATATTAATATAGTTAGTCTTTTGCCAAGTTGCCTATCCTGGAATTTTCACAGTAGTTATTGATTTGGATTTGGCAATCATAGCTGCTTTTAGATACATTGAGTTTCTGTAAATTGCTTATCTTTGACTATCAAAATCCCCACCCACAGAAATCTGCTGTTATGTTTTTAAACTGTTATTTGGGGTGATGTTTATTCTCCATCTCACTGTCCATCACACACACAAAAAACCCAAATGGATCAATGCATGATCCACCTCATCCAGTTGTAAGCCTCCAGCAGTTGGAATAGCAGATGCGCTCTAGACAGGAAATATTTAGCATGAAAGCTAGGTCATTTTATGTGGTCCATTCCCCTCATGCTTTCACAGCATTCACAATTTTTGCATTAGGATGCTTGACGGAGGATCCTTACCCTGTTTTTTAACATCCGTTTTGGAATCTGTTGCCAAAGAAATTCTTTAATCCCTTTTCCAATTCCCTGACACTGCATCTGCATCCTCATGTGACAGCAAGATCTGGGCATTCACCACTCACTGGTAAAAAATTCATGCGTTTATCTGTCTCAAACCCAAATGTGTAACTGAGCCAATGCCGTCATGATGCGCTGTATGTTTTTCAGGAAAGAAGCTCATGCTTCTATTGCGAGCTAGAGCTTGTGAATTCTTTCCAGTGACCCACTGCACCATGCCAGGGGTCACTAGTTGCTTGCTGCCAATATAAGGATAACAACAGGCTCAAGACCAATATGAGCTGAGAAGAAAAACTCATTGTACTTCTGTAACACATGGGAACTCTGCATATGTTATCCTGTTATTCTCACACCATCAGTGATGCGTTTATGGCTAAAAGTGCCCTTTCAGGCAGGAATGCCTCTGAATTCTCAAAGATGGCACAGATTCACATTGTCTGTGCTGCAAACCCTGCAGATTTAGAATGAATTTATAATAATATATTAATTGGTCTTGAGGAGCTTCTTTTGCTTCATTAACTTTTCCTCCTTTTACTTTCATGTCAGAGAAATCAGCCTACCTGGCTTGCTTTGACCCTGGGGAACACTAATAAGGTTTCCCTGTGTCTCACTTTAGATCCTTAAATTTAGGACCTTAAAATCTTCTTGGGTCCATCCTTACATTCTTTAAATCTTAACCTGGGAGTTGACCTTATAACTCATTGATTCTGTCTGGTTTAGTTATTGCAGCAGTAGCAGCAGTGGTGGATCAGAAATCATGTTACAGAAATTGCGCAATGGTGGTGTATCAACTCAGGGTGTCCCACTGTATTTACTGGGGAAAAAAACAAGAAAAAACAGCATCATTCATTTAAGTTATTGCATAATCAAATATATCTAATTACATTAATGCAACTGAATTTTTATTAGCGCATTTAATCCAAATCATGTTAGTTTCATAAGAGAACTAAAATCTGGAAATTGGTTTCTTGTAACGTACATTTGTGTCCTACAGAAATGTTTGATCCCGAAACATTTTTTATCCATGTTCTTACACAGATGCATAGCAGACCTGCTGTTGCTGCAGCAGTAGTAAGTTTGGTCCTGTGAAAGTAAAGATCTTGATCTGACAGTATGTCCTCATTGAGGAAATGTTAGCAAATCCCTACTAACTAAGGTCTTCCTTGTTTTCTTCTAGTTGAAGATATAATTGTAATAGCTTCACTGGGTTACTCTGAGTCTTCTGGCTTTTACTTGAATGCATATTATAGTTTATACTGAATATATTTTAACAGTCTTCTTATCCTGGGTTACTCTGTACCTATGCACTGTGCGAGCATTACTGTAGGTCATGTTGTTTCTTAATTTGCAAATAAACCACGAGATTTCTTGCCCTTATGCGAAGCAGTACTTTGGTGAGGCAGCACAGCAGTGATGCAAACTGCACATCTTCCATTTTTGAGAACTCTGAAGTCCTTGTGGAGACAAGGATGTGAAGTGAGATCCCACCAGAAGCAGAAAAGTTCAGCTCTGGGTGACACAGGATGCTTAAGCATGTCATTAGCTTATTTCCCTTCAGTAGGTCAGATAAGTTGCTGTGACTCTTCATGTGTGTAAAGTTAAATATGTGTTAAGTCCTTTGCTGCATCAGGGCTAAAGTGCTGAAGTGCTAATCAAGCCCCTAATCCTTCTGCATATCCCAGCACTTGAAATGGCACATCCATGCTTGGAGATTGAAATGATATGGTGAATTTAATCAGCACATTTTCCCTCCTTGCATTCACTTAAACATTGTTCCTGGTTTCAGCATAATAACAGATCAAATTATTCTCTGAGGAACTGGGTTTGTGCCTTCTGGATCTTGACTTTCTGCAGGGAAAGGCCGTGCTTCTTAGGGAAAGGCAGTGCTTTTGCTTGGCAGGAGAGTGAAGTCAGTGAGTCCTAGCAGTAAGAAGAGATGTATTAAAGTTCTTAAAATCCTTCAAGAAAGAGGTAGAGGCTAGTCAGAAGATGTGAACTGTGCTCTCCTCAAAAGCTAAGCATTATTGGCTTAAAAACCAAAGGATTTTTCATAAAAGTACATGGTTGCTGCTGGTCCCTTGGTGCTACAGCTGTGCTGCACTGGGAACAATTCAGGTAGTGTTTTCTTCTTCGTGGTTATGTGTTTATTCTGTGTTTTTTTGTTTCAAGAGCTAAAAGATGCCTACTGGCTCCTATGGGGTGGGGGGGTGCGAAGGGAGAAGCACTGGTGCAGCTGTTCAGAATATTGAAAATGTTAATGTGTAAGTAGTTCAAAACCATGCATACTGAACTATGTAAGAAAATGGAAGTGGTTTTATGGTTGGGTTTAGATAAGGAGCAGTACTGAAGAGAAAGCAAAAATGCCTGTGACTAGGATAATACAAACACACTTATCCTGACTATCTTTCTACTTGCTTGGGCATCATTCCAGATAAAGTGGGTGGAATTAAGCTGCTGTTTAATTATTGAGAGTTTCATACATTTATACCAAAAGCAATGGGTGTTTGAACTATGTAATGAAACACCATTTATAAACAGTGTATGCTGTCCCATCAACAGCTGTCTTCAGTGTCAAAAACATCAGGAGGACCCAAAAAATAACGATGGATTTTGAACTGTGACAAACTAACTGGTATTTAGTTAATTTTTCAGATCTGAACATATTTAGTACTTGGATAAGAACGGAAGGGCTCATGTGGTGTACTCATAGTGAAACGGAAATGAATTCAGCTCTCCGCATTCAGGTGTTCAGGTTTTATGTTAGGCAGGGAAGAGGCAAGCATAGTCACTGTTGCCAGTGTATAGAAACCAAGCTTGATATTCCTTTGATATTTTCAAAGGAAGAATGCTGTATGAAATACAGTAAGAGTAGACCCCTATAGCTAACTGTCAGGTGAAGAGAGCTAGCAAGCATAAAAACCAGGGCAATTTTGTAAAACATTGCTGTAATGCTACCTGAGATTAAGGAACTCCCTTTCTTTATATCAGCTGCAACAGTGAACTCTTGCAGTTCTGCTGAAATGCTTGCTGTAGTTTTTAGCCAGGTTTTTATCCTTGTACTTTGCAGCATGTATCATGGTAATGTACTACAGGCTATCCTGACTTCAGAGAGAGTAAATGAAATCGATGATTCGAGGCTGGAAATTTTTTTACTTTTTTTTTTTTTTTAAAGACAAAACAGATGTCCTACCCTCTTTCTCCCCCTTATCCCCCTGTAAAAAAAGACAGACAATAACCCCACATAACTGCAGTGGAAAATAGAGCTGTACACTGTATTGTCACAAGTTATTAAAATTTCTTGTTAGTGTCTAGTGTTCAAATGTTGTTCAGATGTTATAATGGCTAACAAAGAAATAAAAGAAGTCTGGTTGGAGACCTCATGCAGCCTTCAAGTATCTGAAGGGGTCCTACAAGGATGCTGGAGAGGGACTCTTCATTAGGGACTATAGTGATAGGACAAATGGGAATGGGTTCAAACTTAACCAGGGGAAGTTCAGTGTAGATATATGAAAGAAGTTCTTTACTGTAAGTGGGCTGAGGCACTGGAATGGGTTGCCCAAGGAAATTGTGAGTGCTCCATCCCTGGCAGTGCTCAAGGCCAGGCTGGACAGAGCCTTGGGTGACATGGTCTAGTGTGAGGTGTTCCTGTCCTTGGCAGTGGGATTTGAGCTGGATGATCATAAGATCCTTTCAAACCCTAACTATTCTATGATTCTAGGTATGCATAAAATACCACACAATTTATACAAACTAGCATAGAGGTTCACTTTTACTTTTGAACTAAAAAAGCCACTACCTTAAACTTTGTTACAATTTTACTTAGGTTGGATTGTTTATATAAACTTGTAATTACAGAATTCTTCTAATCAAGAAAATTATGGTGTATCTTGCTAGTGCACTCCTCAAACTATTACTGTGGTTCTGCCTTTAATATCTGCAGGTCACATTTTAATCCAGCTGGCTCTGTTTCTCTCTCTGTAATCCCATTGGTTCTATCTGAAGACAGACTGCAGGGTGGAACACTAAAAGAAGAAAAAAATCATAGTGACTCTTTTTTTGCTGTGCTATACAACGATATGTGCTCAGCAGCTGCCTTGGATTAAAATAATTGCTTTGCATTTGTGTGGTACTTGCACCTAAATTTCCAAGTTCAGAATAATAGAGAAGATTTAACACAGTCGAACAGCTAAAGAAATAAGCAAAGAAATCCTTTTATCAGCTACTCCTAAACACAATAAATAAAGGCTTAGAAGCAAACAACTGCGTAAACCAGTTCTAGTTGAATGGGCTACCACCTCTCTTGAACGTATCCTACAGAGAAAGCTGCTTTTACAGCACACTCTAAGTAAAGCTTAATTACTGTTCACTCCTGTTTTAGATGGAAAACACCTGACATGCCTATTCCTAGTGTGGATTGCTCATTAGTTGGATGGATGTTCGGGAAGGGAAGAAGTCAAGTGTTAGACTGTGTTGTTTTTCTGCTATGCTGGGTCACCTGTTCGGGTGCTTTTTTGTGTCTCTGCTTTTAATGTGTGTTATTAACAGAAAATCCGCCTATAAAAGAGTGACTGCAGGTTTCTTGTGACTTTCTCTGTATTTCAGGTAATATTTTTCACTCGTCTTCTTAGATTTGTCAGCAGTACTGGAAAACTTGAGCCAACAAAGAGCAGGAGCTGGGGCAGGAGAGGCTGAAAGAATTGCTGCTTAATTTGTCTACAAGAGGGCAGCAGAAAGTCTATTGGTTTTTTGCCTCCTAGAGGGGAAAGGAATTCTTTAAGCGTACTTTTATTTTACAGTGGCAGCATAAGATGGGTAGTATCTGTAAGTGTTTTGTCCTAAAGCAGTGAGAGGAAGGCAGGATTCAGTGGGTTACATGGATATCTTAGTCCTCTGTGGTTTAGTATGGTTATTTTTTACAGATTACATTTTGCAGAATGTGGCAAGCGTGAAACAGCCCCAGGGGTTTTCGGCTTGTTTTAATGGTAATTCAAGTATGAACATGTGAATATTATTTCACAGTGGCCCCAAGTAGATGATGCGGTGACATAACCTAGAGGTCATAAGCAAGGTGGTTTCAAAGTGAAGCTATGTCACAAAATATGTTCAGGAAGACAGTCTTGAGTCTAGTGCTTGTCCGTAGCAGTGACCTCTGAAAGGAGCTATGTCTGATAATACCGTGGCAGATGGCTGTAGCCTTCAGTGAAGCACTTCTACATCTATGAGAGAGAACATCAAAGAGTTTCTTGCAGCTTTCAAGGTCTTTGTAGAGCAGATCTGAATTTTCAGACAGTCTGTTTAGTTTAATAACCCCAGCACATTTTTCACCTAATCATTCCTTGACTGGCTTTTAACTCGGCTCAGCTAATTTAAACTGCTACAGTTTAAGGGCACAGCCTTGTAGTCTCCATTAAATAAGAAGGCTGCTAGCTGAGGATCTGGAGCTAGCAAATACATTATCCTAATTAGCCAGTGAGTAAATTGATAAAATCTCATCAACTGCACTGCATCTGCTATTGCAGATGATCAACTCACTGTAAACAAATAAGATTTTGGCAGATTGCTGTAAGCAGAAAAGGTATCTCTGTGTGTATATATATATGTACATAACATTTACTGGGGGGATAGTGAATGGCTCATGTGCGCTGAGTCCACTTGCCCCGTGGCCAGCCAGTTGATGCTTATAATTACACCTTGAAGAATCTCTAAAAAATAGAATGAAGTTGACTTTTTAATCACAACTTCAGTAGTCATTAGTTTATAAGGTAATTTGCATAGAAAGCATTGTCTTCGATGGCTGTAACTGCACTGTAAACGGAAAACCAAGTGACTTGCTTCAGAATGCTGGGTCACTCATTCTGCTGCTTCTCTCTGAACGTGCCATTTTTACTAAGTTGCTTGTGTGTTGCTTCCTTTTTTTCTTGACAAAGAAAAACTCATCATGAGCGTACTAGAGGGTGAGGTCTTAAAATATTATTAAATTTAAAATGTTCTGGATTTTCTAGGAACAGCTCTATTACATTGATGTGTGTGTGGGTTAACAAGAAGGAAGAGCTTTGTTATCTAATAAGATATCGTTAACTATTTGCTGTTATTTATTCAAAACGTACTTGCATCTATCATACATAGAACATCATATACAGAATAGCATTACAGTAGAATTTATTTGAATTGGCCCACCAATATGGGATTGAAGTTACTAATATTTTGGTCATGGTGCCCATTCAGAGACAAGATCTACAGACCACTGATGCTTTGTCCTGAAGGTCAAGGGTTTTTTTAGCAACAGGTTGAAAGTAAGTCTTGCACCACAAAAATGAACACAGTTGATCTAATAACCAGGAATCACAAGTGTATTCGGATGCCAAGAAACATATGTTTTATGTTTCCATAAGAATGTGTAGATAAAATAACAGTTTTCAATGAAAATATAATCTAAAAGCTGTTAAATGATATTATGTTACTGCTGCAGAAACAGTGCTAAAAATTCTTGGTTTACAAATAGCTCTTTCACTTTACAACAGAAGTGTCTAAAAGTAGGGTTGTCCTTTGAGCCAGCCAACCTCTCAGCTGTGATAATGTAATTTTTCACTGGTTAAGTATATAACCTCAATCTACAATCAGTATTCTGTATGAATGTTTCTTGTGTCAGACTTCTTCAAAAGAATTAACCTGCTCTGATTTGCATATGAGATTACAGCTGAGATTCTGGACTTTGCCTTTTGACATAAAAGTTAATAGGAAACCAGAATAAGGAAAGTGAATTTGAGCAGCTCTACAAAAACTGTGAAATATTAGTTTTGTCAAAACAAACATTGGAGATATTACATATACGCTATTTCTGCTTTATATGCATATATTTATATAAAAATAAAAATCATGAATTGTTGAGGGACATTTGAATATTTACTAGCTTAGTATTTAAATGCTCTATTTCGATACCAGGCATAGTTTTCACAAGCCAGTGTCACTGAGTGGGTAATTCAGTGACTAAATTCGTATCCATAGCTAGTCAAAATGTCAGAAGGAATAATTTTCTTTTTTAAGTGCTTTGTGACTTTTCTTCAGAGGTGTATTAGTATCGTTATTCATATGTTACTTGCTGCCCATATGCTCTGGTCTGTGCTCAAAATACTTTTCAGTGTTTTGTCAGATGACCTGTTATGACTCTTAGAATGAATGATGACTGCCACTTGTTATTGTTATGCTTGATGTACAGCTCAGATTAGGTTTAGTTTAACAGTAGCAAACCATAAAGTGTGTAAATAACAAACTCTGTTGCTGAATCAAAAAACCACAAAATAAAAATGCCCAGATCTATACAGTCAAACCCTGTAGCTAAATCTATTTGTGCGAGCTGAAGGTCTTGATCAGCTTGGAGAAGAGAAGGCTGTGTGGTGACCTCATAGCAGCCTGCCAATATCTGAAGGGGACCTATAGGGATGCTGGAGAGGGACTCTTCATCAGGGACTGTAGTGATAGGACAAGGAGTGATGGGTTTAAACTTAAACAGGGGAAGCTCAGGTTGGATATAAGAAGTTCTTCCCTGTGAGGGTGGTGAGGCCCTGGCACAGGGTGCCCAAGGAAGTGGTAAATGCTCCACGTCTGGCAGTGATCAAGGACGATAAGGACAGAACCTTGGGCGGCATGGTCTAGTGCAAGGCGTTCCTGCACTTGGCAGGGGGGTTGGAACTGAATGATCATAAGGTCCTTTCCAACTCTAACTATTCTATGAATCTGTGATTCTATGATTCCTTCAGTAGTGGTGGGAAGGTAACTGCAAGATCGGTTTCTTTTGTCTCATGTTCATGACAATACATTGCAATTACAATACTCATTAGAAATAATGAGTACTTGTGTGTGTGTGTGCTTTCAGTGACCAGATAATGCATGGTTCTCCTTGAGCACTGCTTTGACTGGGCCTTGGCAAAACAGTTGCCAGCTCTGCTAGGTGAATCTCTCTTATATCATGCAAGCCAGTTCTAGTGGGAATATGAAAGTGCGTGAGACCTACTTTTTTCTGTTCTGTCAGAATGACTTACGTTCGCTTACCACTCAAATTATAAAGGGACAAAAGCTCACCCAGTGTTATTTAACTGTTAAAATTTGATCAAAGGCTTGAGAAAAGTATGCTCTTCTCCCAGCTCTGTGGGGAGATAAAAAGACCTGGAGCTACTGTTGAACTGTGCTCTGCATCAGGTCTTTTGTAGTCTGTGGTCTTGCCAAAGGAATAAAGCCGTTTTGCCAAAGCTGGGGCTGTCATGATGTAAAGCCCCCTCTTTCTCCTCTCCTCAAACTCCTCAAACAAGCAGATGGTGGCTGGCAGGACGCCCACTGATAGTGTGAGTCTGGAACTCCAAAAGGTCACTGGTGAACTCTTGCCCTGCTCCTTTTCGTGAGACCATATGTAAATGCAGCTTATGGCCAAACTGAGGGAGATAGCAAGCTTCATCCTTTCTGAATTGTTGCCCCCCACCAAACACCAAGGTGTTGTGTTGAGGGTTAAAGGCAGGACATGGGATATTAGTACATGGAGATTTAAAAATAAACAAGTCCCTGCAACAGAAAGACTTCATCTATGCTACTTTTTTATATGTTATTATTAGTTTGAGTAGAGAGAATGTGCGAATTTTCCTAAAGATTCTGCAATGCACCTCTTAGTGTTGTTATGAGCAATAATGTTCCTTTGCAGCCAGGTGTGGGTTTAGGATTAGTTCCTGCTTCCTCAAATGCAAAAGAAGCACTGTGATGTTTGGGCTGCGTGACTGTGTGCTCAGAGTTTCTTGCTTGCTATGCTTCAATCTAATTTTTTTCCTAAATACTTACTGGCATGGTAAAACCTGTTACAGTTATGACATGATGTGTGTGACCTGTGGTACTTTGCTTATTTAGATCTTGTGAGTAAAACTCTTATTATTTGCGTATATGCTAAAATTGATTAAAAATGTTGGGTTTTTTCCCCACTTCTTCAAATTAAAGAAGTGCCTGTTCTGAAAGGAATTAAAATATTGATCTAAATAAAGACTTCCTCAGTGCTTTGTGACAAATTGAAGCTACTACTTACAATGCAGCACCTGTGCATCCCAATTTTATCAGGTATCCCTGTATTGCTGTTGATTCTGCTGTAAATCAAGGGTGGAGTGTGTTTTGTGTGGTTTTCCTTCTTTGGTGTTTTTTTTTTGTTTCCTGCTGACTTCAGAAGGCAGATTCTTAGACATTGAAATACCAGGACTTAGCACTAAAATATAGATAAAAATCTTTGTAATCAGGTTAGGAAATGAGAAAATGACTGCTTGTGGAACCTTCCTTATGATTAAATATCAACATAGCTTCTGAGATACAGTGCTGCTTCAGTAATTAATTTGGAAGAACATCTTCAGAACATGTTTCCTTGAAAACTCTTATAAGAAGAAAACACAGCTAGAACAAAAAAGCCCCGTCAGCAGCCTGTTTCTTATAGATTTCTCCCTCTTTTCTTTTCCTGTAGGCACTGAATGGTACGTGACAGCGCTGCAGGTACC
Organism: Coracopsis vasa; assembly: GCA_026283785.1. Taxonomy (NCBI): domain Eukaryota; kingdom Metazoa; phylum Chordata; class Aves; order Psittaciformes; family Psittacidae; genus Coracopsis; species Coracopsis vasa. Next base: position 10,421 of record JANHGB010052974.1, read on the forward strand.
TGCCTAAAGGAAGCTCTGCTGGGACTCATTGATGTAATTTCCATATAAGCAGGGTAAAGATATTTTTGTGGCATTTTAGTACTCAGTGTGCTTTACAAGTTGTGAGAATTTTTTTATAAAGCAGAACTTGGCAGAAATTTTATGACACAGGACTCAGGATGGTGCTAAGGAGAACTTCAGCATATACTATGGTTATACTTATTGAACAATTTATCTCTCATCATGGGAAGGGAAGGTGTTAACAGGACATTTGCCTTGATTATATGTTTTCTAGGTATCTCTTCTGTTGCATTTTTTTACAGGATGTTCTGACTGTAGCTTCTCCCTGCCCTGTAGTTGCTTGAGTAGATAGTTTGTTATGGTTAGTAGGATAAAGGGATATAATGAGAATGCTCAAGGTCATAATGAGGTGACTTATGTAGTACAGTAGAAAACTTTTCTTGTGTTTTTGACATCTCAGATTTTTAACTGTTGTTGGCTAAAAACAAAATTTAAGACAATTTTTCATCTGATAGAGGTAGTATTAGAACTGGGGAAAAAAAAGTTTTGGTTAATCAGAAATGAGCTATGCAACTTCGGATGGGTTTATGTGCACTTCTTGTCTGGGAGACAGCACAGATTACTACAGAAAGATCTTGAGCCTGGAAGTAATTCCACAGCAAGGAAAGAGCACAGCAGTAGGTAACTACGTATCATCCACAAAGTCTCTGACGAAGTTCATGTGTCCATATGTCTGTATTGGATGATGATGACTAGAACTGTTGACATCAAGAAATAACTGAGGATAACTGGAGTGTTCAGAAAGGGAAGTGGAGACAATGGCAGAAAGAAGTGGGGAAAAACCTACTGCAAGTGGGGAGTGCGTGCTGAGGATCATCTCAGGAAGCTGAAAAGATGATACAATTCTCCTGTACACTGAAGGCACTTGTGCTATGATTATATTGGTGTTCATAAACAAAACACATCCCTAAGTGTTGTTTTCCTTTATTAACAGTAGAGGCACTGAAAGAATATATAAAACTGGGTTGGCAGGGAAGTGAAATGGTATTTTTCTAGATGGTGCTCCTTCACCTTGCTTTTTGTTATATGAAAGCTCCAATATGGAATTGATACTGAAGAAAGCATGTGATTATACTTACAGACAGTATTTTTAATTTTCACTGTTTTTTTATGCTGTCTGAACTATGCATGAATAAAAGAAGCACCAGACCTGCAATTCACATAGGAGTTCTTCAGTGGCAAAAAACTGTTGCTTAGGCTTGAACAGCAGGGAGCTGAATCAAAATTGTAGCATGCTAATTGGACAAGCTGGAAATTCCTTGGATTTGCAAGTGGATCATTTGAAAATGCATAGGATGATAATGAAGGCAAATTAGCAATTTGGACAGCAGGTGTTCTGAATTTGATCAACAAAGGAAAGGAGACATACATATTTCTGTTTAGAAAAACATAGTTCAAGTGCCAGACTCTAAAACTTGAACACAAACGAAGTTTACTTATGGTGTGTCTTAGTACCTGGTGTTTGTATTCTAACAGTTCTAAGAGGTACATTTCCATCTATGTAATTTTGTACATTGCTTGGCACGCTTGCAAGGAATATAACAGGAATTCAAACACTACAAGTATTTTGGTTTTATTAAATTGGTTTTATTTGTGCCTTTATTTCCCTCCTGTATATATAAAAGTTGAAGTTAGTGGTTGTCACAAGTCTGGTGAATCTTATTTGGGGACTTGTGCTTAAATGTTGAGAGGAAAAACTAAAAGACATGCTGTTGGTTTTAAACTATTTCATAACAAGGCATATGGTTCCTGTAGAATTGCTTTATGAATAGCAATTGTGAATTAGAGCAAGGCATAAATCTGTGTTTAATCACAAAAAATAGATGTCTGGACTGTGTTCTGTAATGTTCATGTGATAGCGCTTACTGAATGCCAATGAAATGGGAGGATGATCGTATGTGGAACTTCTGGTTCTGATTAAGCTAAAATCCTATTTGCAGTGTAGCAGCTGTCTGTCCTCTCACTGGTTCAGTGCTCAGACTTCCACTATTCTGCTGTTATTACAAATGCCATATTAATGGCATTTGGTTATCAGAAACACAGTGACTGACCTAGGCTGGTTTCAGACTAAATCATATGCAGCTTTATTCTTTTCAAAATATCTTAATTTTTTTCTCAGATGATTTGTGTTAAATGGGCACATCAATCTAGGAATGCACTGGAACATAGAATTGCACTTGACACTGAGTATTCTTTTGAAATAAGTACTTCTGCAGAGCTGGAGCCATTTGTTAAGCAAATTATAAAATTAGCTCATGAGCAGGAACCTATCTCTGTGACCAGCATTGCTTATTTCTGTCCCCACTCTGAATTTTGGTAATCTGAAAATTTATTCCTATGTTTAAGAACACCCAAGGCAAGTCAGCTGGCAAATCTTGAAATAGTTTGAAAGCTGAGAAGCAGAACTGCTGATTTACTGAAAGCTTTAATGCTTTTATCTCTTCTCTTGGTTTTAAATTCAGTATTCTTTGGATAGTGGTTTTGGTAGTCTCCAGTTACTTTGTAGTGAGAACCTGGGCTTACAGCCCTCTCTCTCCATCACCTGTAGTATAAATATTTCCCAGGTTCTTCCAGTTCGCATTTTGGACTCGAAGAGCGCTTGGTTAAATTGCTCAGCTTCTAGCTTGGTCAGAAATGACTTGAAAAATTATTCAAATTAGGCATAGCCCATCATTGTTCATAAGGAATTGTGGACTACAAACCGTGCTTTGCAGAATACTCCAAAATACTTTCAGTACAGAATAACTTAATCTATTGCAAATGACCCTTTACTTTAAAAACTTGGAATACTACCAACATACTGGCAATGTTTGTGTGTCAGATGTGGCTCTGGGATGAGCAACAGAAGAACTGAAGTATGTTAGGGCCAAACTTGAAGATAGCAGAGCTCATTCTTTAGGTGAGAGTTGGATCTCTCCGCTAAACAAAAATATTCCAGTACTTCTGATAGTACCACATCCCTACCTCTTGAAATCCTCTCATACCTCTTAATATTTGCATAGTGATATTGGCAGCATCTGAAAAGCAACTTCCATTTAAATTTTTCAGGTTAATGGTTAATTTTGATCCTTTTCAGACCTCAGTACTCCTTTTTTTTTTTTTTTTCGCTTTTCATCCTTTTTCTTGCTGTTCCTTTAAATGTGTCCTTATTTTTCTGCCTGTCCTCTGAGGACTGAGGTCTCCAGTTTCTTAAGCCTGGCAACACTGTTAACAGGGTGCTATGTTTCCATGAACCTTATTCTGCACACCTTTATGCCACAAGCATCCTGCTCATTCCATGAATGCACCTTTCTGAGCCTTCTTTATCAAGGTTAATTTCCTAAAAAGTTTATTAAAAATTGAAAATTATTGTTTGCTTTGTTTGTTTGGGGTTTTTTTATTTTTTTTTTAATTTATTGTCTTCAAGTTACATCTCACATTAAGCAAGTATGGTGGTTTTTTTCCTACCAGTCAGGTAACTGCTACTTAGACAAAGTACTTCCACTTAGACAAACCTTGTTGGGCGTGAGTACCTCTGAGGTTTGTGTTATCCATTACCTTGTTCAGTGGGCATAATAGCTGTACCAATTTGTTTTGAGTAATGTAGCAGTCCACAGTTTTGAATTATCTATGCAATAAGTATCTATGCATTTTTATAGTAACTTTAAATTTTACAATCATGTCTAGAAATGAAACTCTAAGCAAGTTAATTCTCCATTTTTAGCAATGTTTATTATGAATGAGATATAGCTTATATTTCCATAGATAGTAACTAGTAACTGGAGAGAGAAGAAAGTTGGTATCTTAATAACATTTCAAAACTAAATGAGGGCATATTAGTTTGCTTCTGATGAAAACATTACCTTAACATGAATTATTACACATTCTAATACACTAGAAAATAATAATAAAAAATAAAAGTTTTCTACCTTTTTTTGTGTCGATTTTGCCCAGTATGATATAATTTTGCTGCAGTTCTGTCATGAAGCAATACGGAGATGCTGAGAGAGATGTAGAGCTTGGCCGTAATTACATCTGAGGCTCAGTGTGCATTGGGATACTAATTGGCTCTTATGTTTGTAGCACACTGAAAGCTTGCTAGACTGAAATAGATGTTCCTTCTAATTTCTGCTTGATTTCCAGCAGGTATTTGACTCATGTAAGAGAGAATACAAGTAGGAGAGAGGAAAAAAGTAAGTGAAAGAGATGGCACAACATGGATAGGATTTTCTACCTGCTTTAAAGGCTTACTAGTGGGAGGGGAAGACTAAGATAAGGCACTGATAGATCAAAAATAACCCATCTGTATTAGATTAGATTGTTAACATTTATTTGTAGATTAAAGTAAAGACACTGTGGCCTGTTCATCAACTGTTAGATACTCCAGTAGCAATGAGCTAAATTTAAGATTCTGCTGACTTTTGTTAAAGCATTTCTGTGAATTGTCTTTAGCAAGATTATTCATTGTAGGCCATTATGGAGAACTTTGCTTTTATTCCTCTGATTTTCTAGCATACCAGTACTTACTATTTGAACTAGTTATATATAAACTGAACTAGCAGAAGAGTAGTGGAGACACTGATTATCTAAATTAGAAGTTAAATGGAAGAGAAGCCCCTCAGTAACAACATAGAGAAGCCTTTTGATGTGAACATCCATACTGTTAGGGATTTTGAGGATGCAAATATTTATTTTAACTCTTGCTGAGTTTTCAGCTGGCTAGTTCCCTATGTGGGCATGCATGACAGGAGGTCAAACTTTGACCTTCATGTTTGGAATCCTGCACAGATCTAATTGTACAAGGCAGAATAGTCTGGTGTAAATTTTCTAATCAAAATATCACCCTTCTCCTTTCGAATGCATTGTCCAAAAATAATTCTGGTTGTCTTGTACTTAAATCGCCATGCAACCTTTTGTAAGCTGGGTGGCGATTTCTGAAAATAGCCAATGAAAAATTTGACATTTAAACCTGAATTATGATCTTTTTCTGCAGACTTACGGATTCATACAGGTCATTATGCAGAACTGGAGAAAGTTTGAAGTATTTTAAATTCTTTTTCATCTAGCCCAAAGTATAAATACCTCTGTCTCAAACTTCTTCCAACTAGCTTTCTTTTCAGCTAAGAGCAAATATTGATCTCTCTTTACCAAAGAATTCCTGGAAAAGGCATTAAATAATCTACAGATGGCTGTAAGGATTTGTAATGGAAATGCCATGTCAAACAGAAGAGTTGATCACATATTCTACTGTAGAACAAGGAACAGTGCCCTAATGTGTATTATAGAATCATAGAGTAGTTAGAGTTAGAAAGGACCTTAAGTTAATCTAGTTACAATCCCCTTGCCATGGGTAGGGATGCCTCACCCTAGATCATGACACCCAAGGCTCTGTCCAACCTGGCTTTGAACACTGCCAGCGATGGAGCATTTACTGTTTATTCAGGTATTTAAATATCAGACTTCAATTTAAAGGGCATATTTAAACCTCAGGAGATTTAAGTAACTTTAACCCTTATGTATTAAGTGCTTCCAAAAATAGGGACATGCTGAAATGGTCAGTTTTGCATAGTTTGAATATTACTCATTAGTCACAGTTAATATGCTTAGGGCATATTAGCATGTTCATTTATTAGCTTGAATTGCTTTATCTGTTTCAAGGGCCTTTAAGCAAATAAAGCCTTTTATCTTGTACAAGAAATGCTCATTTTCTAATGCATTAAGGATTTGCCAGTCTATGACATATTTTCACCTTTGTGGTTTGAGTGATATCTAACCAGGCTTGCGTAGGCTTCTACTTTGAAGTAACTTTAAAGTTAAGTTTCAGTAAGTGTTCCTGGCCATTGGAGTCAGATATCTTGCTGAGGCAAGGATGCCAATGCTGTTACATTGTGGATCATAAAAGCATATATAAAAATTTTTATCCTGCTTTTAAGTCACTGAATTCTCAAAAGATTTTTCAAACAATGAAAAATCATTGTATGTAATCTGAGATCCTTGTAGCTGCAAATAATTTTTGCAGCACAAGGATGTGTGCTCTTTGTTTTCATCAAGTGTGACTGAAGAATCTACCTACAAACTCTCAGTGCATTGATAAACTGCACTGTTGTACTGAAGGAATGTTCTTTGGTGGTTTGAGTGCTGCTCTAATAAATGAAAATTCTTTGTCTTAACTCTTTTTTGCTTTAGTTAAAAGAAAAAAACCAAACCAGCATGCACTCCCTCCCTCCCCTCCAATCCTAACAGCATAAACATTAAAGCTTAGTAATTCTGTTCAACAGCAAAAGACTGAGCTGGCTATAAAAGCAGAATGAAGAACATAAACATTTTTATTTTAAAGGCCATGATTACCTTGTCTTGTAACAGTGAATCTGTTTTGAATTCCCACTCTTCTAGCCTGTGTTCTGTATCACCTACCATGATACAACTCTCTATCACCTGTATTCACCAAAATGAACTTGATTTTCTGTGATTTCTCTGAAGTAGTTGGGCTGAACTGACATAACTGCATAAGGGCAAGAAAGAGGGATTTCTCCAGCTTTGCTGTCTAAGAAATAATGTCATGGATCTGCAGGACTCCGTATCTCTGAGTAATTTGCAAAATATTTCTACATCATCATGAGGCCTGGGAGTGAATCTATATCCATGCCAAAACAAATTGGATAAGTTTGACATTTTGTCATTGTGGAGAGATTACACTAATTTCATACAAATGGAATCTGTTTGGTTACTGTGCAGAGGGAAATGGTTTTGTCCCAAGATGATAACTGGTCTAATAGATGCAATTTAAATGTCATTTGCAGCTGCTAATGAGATAATCTAAATTGCACTTTTGTATATAAATTGCTACTGTATCTGCAGGGAAAGGGGGGAAATCATGGGCAAAGGTGAAAAAAAAGACAATTTTTTCTTTAAGAAATTCTAACTTTTCAGTATCTCTTCACAAATCAGAATAAGAAGCTACCATCTTATAGATAAATCATGAGAAAATTAAAATATCACAATAATAAAAAAAACCCCAACAGACAAACACGGGAAGAAAGAAGAGTTAGAAGTGTCAAACTTGTAAGAAATGCTGTAACTGCAGAACAGCCTTTGCTCAGAGCTAAGAAACAGCTAGCTATAGAGTGGAGTCTGCCAGGGTGGCATGGAGACACAAAATGCTGGAAATAGATTTTCATGAAACATCAAGTGTATTTCATGCAGCATTTATGTGACATAGCCTGTATTTCTTTAGAGAGGACTCCTGTTTCCTCCCCCTCCCAATGTAAAAAACCTGGTATGCTTTCCTGAATTGATTTTGCTTGGTGTGTTGGGTTTTTTTGTATTGAGGAGAGGGAAGGGGTTTGTTTTGGGGGTTTTGTTTGGGTTTAATCTTCTGTGGAAAAACATTAAAAACAATTTCATCGGAACTTACATAAGGGTTGGAAATACGAGCTATGTAAGAGGTGTTATAAAATGCTTCTGAAAGTCTGATGTCAGAGCACCCAAACCATAAACACTTCACCTTTTCACAGATTTAGTATGAAAGGTTTATTTATGAATAGAAGTGAATATCTGCAGTCTCTCTTCAGAGACAAGAAATGTGCAACACGGTTTGCTGCTGCTGTTGTTGGGTGCTCAGGCAAGGGTAGAACATGTTTTTCTCCTGTGTTGACCTTCTCAGATCTGTTCTGTGAAATGCAGGTTTCTATTCTACAGAGAAGCAGGAATGTTTCTATTCTGTTTTAGGAAACACTAAAAGCAATTTCTTTAATATTTAAATACTTAGATTTACAATATATCATTATACAAAAAAAAAAAAAAAAATCCAGCTAATTTGCAGTTAAAGCTAGGTTTCTGTTATTAAAGCACCCTTGAGTTTTTTGCCACAAAACCTTTGAGTGATATGACCAGTTTGATTGAGTATTTATGTGGGGAAAAAAAAATAAATAGAAATGTGTGTGCAATATATAGATGATGCCCAAATACATATGCTTTCTATAGCACGCACTTTTAAAATAGAATGGTTGCTTCTCTATAAATCAAGAATTAAGTAGTATGAAAGCAGCAAGCTGTTGAAAACTCACTTCAGAATTGTTAGACTATAGGAAACTGTGTGAATATTTGGTTAAAATACTTGCACCACACTGATAACAACAGTGGTTGTTAAAGTCAGCAGCTGTTTGTCAAGTATGGTGGGTTTTTGTTTCTTCAAAACAGAAGATTAAAATAAATTGAGGCTCCTACTGGTCCGGCTTAGTTTGCTTCATCTGTCTTCAGAGAAAAGTACGGGCTGTGTGTATAGTCTTGCTCAACCTATCTTTATTTTGAAGCTATAGACCTGCAATATGTTGTTTTAAAGTAAATTCACAAGCAATTCTAGAGTATGGTAATCAGCTTTTAGAGCGCACTTTATACTGATAGCAAAACACACTAGTTGTATCAAATGTAGCATTTTTTAAATGATAACCTCAATGCCTTTATCTTAATTTGAGGGTCTGACTGCATTGTAAATCTGAAAGTGTTCTGATTGGTTTACCTATGGGATACTTTTTCAGTAATAAACAGAGAAACAGTCTTACAGAAAGGTGGCAGGCTGAGGGGATTAGGGAAAGGAAGGGGCAGACAAGACTGTTTGAATTGTGGCACTTGGTCTTTTTTTCCATCTGTTAGGGCCCATATTTTAAGTTCCAAAGTTGGAAGACACCTCCTGTTCCTTTTCCTCTTTTCACTGCTGGCTGAAGCTCACCTCAGCTTCCCTTCTGACCTCCATCAAATACATGTTTGATATCTGGATTACCTCTCAGTTGTGAGACTAACATTTCTCCCTTTTGTATTATTAGATAGCTCCCATGACATTGTTGGTAAGCTAGAAATAAGTCATTGAATTGCAAGTGGTGCAAGAAACCTTTTTTCAATTTAAAGACATAGGTGGTTGTATTTCAGCCGTGATATTAATATTTTGGTGATGTTCTGTTCTTCGAATAACAGAAAACACAAGTGCAGCATCTGTATCTCTGTTTTTGCTTTAGAAGTTTTTTTACTTGATGGAAGAACTTATAGGGAAGGAAGGGGTAGCAGAAGAGATTTCACTTTCTTCTGAGATTTTGGGTTCCATTTTCAGTTAAAAAGCAAAATATACACCTTTCAGTGATGTGAAAAGAATTAGTTGTAGACATCCTATTTCCACTGTTAAGCACTCTGAGAAATGATGATGATTTCTGTCTTAAATCTCAATTACCCAGGTAAAGAGAAAAATCTTGTGTTGCAGTTGCTGATGCATGGCTGAGGTTATGTGAGCAGCAAGGTCTGAGTCTCTGTTATTAGAGATGACAAGCAACTTTTTTCCTAAGCTTTTGCACAGTTTTATACATATGTTGGGGACTGATGTGGGTTGCTTAAAAGCAGCTAAAGTGTCAGGGAACTGTAACTGCCTGAATACAGAGTTGCAGCTGTGTTTTTTTCAGCAGTGGAGATTTAGCTTTCCATTGCAGGGATCACACAAATCTCTCGTCTAGTCAAGGGTGTTCCCCAAATGGCTTGGAATATTCAGTTCAGCTATAGGTTAGTTTTACATCTGTTCTGTACTTTACAGGTGGCTGCGCATCAGTAGCTCTCACTTGTCCAAGGGCTGGAAGAATTAAGAACTTCCTCCATAGTCAGAAAGTAGAATAGTCTTATGGAGACAGTACAAACTGTAAAACAAACTTGACTCCACCTTCTGTGATTTGATTACAGACTGCCGTTGTAGCATAAACATATCTTTGATTATCAGTCCAATGTAAAGAACTATTTAAACATTAAAAAGTATAAGTTCTCTGTTTAAATAGTGAAAACCACAAAATGTTGTATACATTAACATCTAGAGTCGATTCGTACTGTGACTTGTCAAGCTAATAGTTAGGCAACTGCTTGCTTACTTGGGAGACCTAGCCATGACATACCAAAACATACATCATATAAAATTTTGACACAGCACGGAAAAGTGTGTACTATCTGCAGTTTCTAAACCAAGAGCAATTTAGCAAGCTTATGTATCATAGAATGATGGAATGGTTTGGGTTGGAAGGGACTTTAGAGCATGGCAGGGACACCTTCCACTACACAAGGTTGCTCCAAGCCCCATCCAATCTGGCCTTGAACACTGCAAGGGATGGGTCAGCCACAGCTTCTCTGGGTAACCTGTGCCAGCGCCTCACCACCCTCACAGGGAAGAGCTTCTTCCCAATATCTAATTTAAATCTCCCCTCTGTCAGTTTAAATCCACCCACCTTGTCCTGTCACTACACGCCCTTGTGAAAAGCCCCTCTTCAGATTTCTTGTTGGCCCCTTTATGCATTGGAAGCTGCTGTAAGGTCTCCCTGGAGCTTTCTCTTGTCCAGGCTGAACAAGCCCAACTCTCTGTCTGTCTTCAGAGCAGAGATGTTTCAGCCCTCTGATTATTTTTGACCCTGCAAATCTAGCAACACTGCATTATATTGTAGGTTTTTACAGTTTTTCTTATCTACTCGGTTGTAGTACTGTGCCAAAAGCTGTTTTGACTGAATATCAGATCTTCCTATATCTAGAAATATAAATATGCAGTTAAAGCTTAATTCTACACACCTGCTTAAGTAATCTTATATTTCCTCATAAATTTTGTAGTTTCTTAATCCCTTTCTTCATAAAGATGAAGCTGGGATTGTTCTAGGGTATTCACTTGCATTTAAAACTTGAGCCTTAGCACTTGAATTTTAACATGTATGACAAAATCAATGCCTTCCCCACTCTTGCTGAGGTGGGGGCTGTGTGGCTCTAGCTGACCAAACACTAAGATACAGGCTCCACCCATAAGAGCTTTTGTGTCTTTGTTAAGAGTAGGACCAAGGTTATTACCTGCCCAAACTATTCATGCAGTGAAGAGATTCCCACAAAGTTAATGAGCTTTTTTTTATAGGTATTCATTATTTTAGGAGGAGCAGATATGTCTGAACTGAATAGTCTTGAGAACTGGTGGATTAGAATGCTGAGTGGTTCAGAAAAACTTCAGGTATTTGCTGCATCTTTAAATATAATAAGCATATATAATATATATATGAGAATATATAAGACAGAAATTCAATGTCTGGCCTCAGTTTCAGAAAGCAAGTTTAAACCAACATATCTGAGGTTACAGAATTGCTACAATATGCTATGGTACAGTAAAGGGGAAGACTCTCGTCAGTGAATATGAAGTAGATCCCAAGACATAACTTTATATTATGTCACTAGCAATTAAATTCAATAGTTCTAGTGACTGCTAGTGTGCCTGTAGTTCTAGAACATCTCTAATACAGAAATGCAGACATGTATGAAAGCATTTCTTCCATAATTGAGTTGGCAGAATATTGTACCTCCTGTGTAAAGTGCAAATATACCTAATTCACCTCTCCCTATCTTAAAGGTCTATAATTAATAAGAATATTGAATTAACAGTTCTTGATAACTTCACAGGTAGGGTAAAAAAAGTTCTTGCTTCCAGGCATCAAAGTACTTAAAGTTTTTATGACTCTGGGATATTGTGGAGTATACTTGATATAACTCCTACTTGTAATTGAGGTATTCAGTGAGAAGTATAATATATCCCTACAGAACCAAATATATCATCTTTAATTACTGTATGGTGATATAGAACATATTCATATTTAGATTCATTTTGGTGCAGAGACCACTGTATAAAAACACAGTGAAAAAGGGACAATTTCTCTGCAAAAGAATTCACAAACTAGGCATGTGTGTTCCCTTACAGGGAAAGGAGAGCAACAGGTATTTGAGGCTAAGAGAATGAAATCAATTTGCTGAAGGTCAAACTCTGCAGTCAGGGCAGGAATCGAACCTTAATCTGTTTGTTGCTTTATCAGAACACCTGTGCTCTCAATACTAGAGAATTTTTTTTTTTCTCAGATTATTTCTTGGATTCCCTTAAATTTTCACTATTTGTTGCTTTGAAAAAACGTCAAGAAACTTTGTGGAAGGCAATCCTTTATTAATGTTCAATTAAGGGTGGCAATGACTCCTGAAAAATTAAACAGGCTGTATCTAAATGTGTGTCACATACAGTCCCATTTTTAGTGACTTGTACAGAGCTGAGAAGTTATAATAGATGACCTCTGTAGCAAGCCAAGTTATTGTTTGAGACTCTTGGTAAATACTGAAAGTATTGGACAATCTGAGTAATCGTAGCAGTAACTTCTTCTTTGAGAGTGACGTGATTTACAAGTTCCTGTCATGTCTTTGGGAGAAATTCCTGTAATGTGGCGCTGCACATGTACTGTACAATATGAAGTTTGCATAATTGCTTGGCTAAATTACTCATTTTCTAATATAATCTGGACTAGATTGCTTTGTGGTCTATCAATCTCATTGCTTTAAAAGACCTGATACAACCATCTTGGGGCAGTTTCAGAAAACAATTGACTTAGCAGACAAATACATGGTTGGAGGAAAAATTTGAAGAGTGCTGAGAGGTAGGAGAGCACAACTCTTCCCTGAAAGAATTACTTTTTATACCTAACTCGGAAGCAAGACTGAACCAATTAGGACTGTGCTTTAGGTGGGGCAGAGCATCCTTAGGTTTGAGGATATGAGAGCTAGAGTTTTTAAATATTAAAAGTCTCATTTAAGATGCTACTGCCTTTTTTTTTTTTTAAGCCTTGTTAAACACCACTTTCAGCATATCTGACAAATGAGAAGTGAATTCTCATTGAAACTAAGGGGTGAAACTTTGTGCTCTCTGGAAATCCAGTTTGTGATGAAGATCATTCTAGGCCAGATCTGGGCCTGTGTAGACTCTTGTAGTGTGAAATGCTTCATGATCTTCTAGTAAACAGTTCAGCGTTTGGCTGCTGGATTTTGTATATGTTGCCAGTTCAGCGGGAAATTGCACAGCTGTTAAGTCACAAAAGTAGATTTCCTTGGTAGTCGATGAGCAAATTAAGTTGGTTACCTCCATATTGACTCACCTTTCAAATGCAGTGTAAAGAAAGAATGATGGTGCAGGATCTACACAGAAATCCATAAAATGAGTGGGAGTTACTGTAGTGACCAAGCCTCTCCATCAAGCCTGCTTTGACAATGCTCATACATTATAGCAGCACTTCATAGAATCAGCTACTTAGGAAAAGACCTCTAAGATCAAGTCCAACTATAAATTTCATTTGCATCAGGAAAGTGTCTCTGGTTTCTGGCTTTCCTCAGCACTCTGCACTTCTCCATTGTCAGCAGCAAGAGAAGAAAAAGCTACATTGTGGGAGCTCTGAACATGGGGTATCATTTTTCCTTACTTCATGTTAAAAAAAAATTTAGTGGGGCAATATAAAGCCATAATAGGTAAGTTAGTACATGGTCCCCCACCCAGTTAGCTATACAGTTATATCTCATTTGCCAATTTGGTTGACAGGCAGTTTTCAAGGGAAATTTTTGATTATGCAACTTGTTGTCAGGTAAATAAATCAAAATGTCTGAGATTTGTGAAAGTTTGATGGAGAGTCTGGACTTGAGGAAAAAAAACGACCACAAAACTAATCAAACAACAACAAAAGACAAAGCCAACCAAAGCCTAAACCCAAACAAACCAAAACCAAGCAAACAAAAGTCCAAACCCCAACACAAACAGGACAAACAGGATATTTTGCGTTGCTTTCATTCTAATGCTGAATTTTGAGTGATTTGGGATGAAACTAAAGGTAGCATTGAAGAGCTATGTAGTAAAATAGATAAGGGCATCTTTTTCTCGGATGTAGCTGGCTAGCATGCTGTCAAATTCACGCAGATAGTGAGCTGTAGTTCAGCTTTGACCCTCAACTTCACCTTCACTTCATAAGGGTTTTCTTTAGGCTGGCAAAGCTATTCAGAGCTCACTCTGACATAGCTGGAAAAATAGGCGGGGAGCAAATAGCAGTCTTCTTTCCGAAGCTGTAATTAAGAGGGAGGTATATGAACTAAGATACCCCTAGCACAGTTGCATTTCCTTTTGTAGCAACCCTTTCACGATGTACAAGGAGAACTGCTTAGTTTTTATTTTATTCAGAAGGGTTATTCTGAGCTCTCAGGAAAGGTTCCTGGACTCCCTTGTATACTTCCTGTGTAACCATATTGAAGGTTTTCCAGTTGGATAGACCTTAATGAAATGCTGAGAGTGGATAGCAATAGGAAAGAGGGTGTTTGGATTAATGCATGCTGTGTAACAGGAAATAATGGGAAACAAAGGAATGCATTTTTTCTGACTGGAAGAAAAACATTTAATTTTCATGTTACAGAGCCCTCCTGAGAAATAGGGGATCCATTTGGGGAATTATAAATAAGACAAAACAGCCAATAGAATGTATTATTTAAAGAGAAATGGGAAATTAAGTATTTTATCTGGTTATTTTTTTGATGGATTTTTTTTAATTTCATTTAATTTTGACATGTAGAATTAAATTGTACTGTTGGTTTGTACATTTAGGAAAAATACTGTGTTAGCAAACCATGGTTCTCAGTCTCAGCAGCACCCCATCTTTAACCAAAGAGTACATTTGAACTCATGTATCCAATTAATGTAAGTCAGGATCCGTATACATTTAGCAAGATGGTCATTACCATGATTAATGTATAAGGATCAATTCTGTAACATGTCAAATGCTATGCAAACATACAGCATATGTAAAACTACTTTGAGACATGCTCAAAATAGATTCCTCATAAAAAGTAGCATTGTTCAGTTAAAGAAATGTGCAATGTCAAGCCACAGAAGTTCAGTGGCATTTCAGAGGGTTTAGTGAAGTTGAGGGTGTAGAGAAATATAAACATGTATCTCCTTGATTCTGAATCCTGAGCTTTAACTACTGTCAAGCCCTGATTCAGCATGAATGGGGACATGCACCTTTAGTAGGTGTGTAAAACCTGATCCTTAATTGCCCTTCAGGCTTTTGTGAACCAAACAAGTATTTCCTGTTGTTTTCTTGTTTTTTCAAATTCCAGGTCCTTCCTGGTAACAGCTTTGGTTGTTTGGTTTTTGGTGTTTTGGTTTTTTTTTTCCTTAAGGTTAAGCTAGTGAGAAGAACCCCATGGGGAGAAGAACTCGTGTGGTTGGAACTGCAATGTGGTTGGAAAAAACAAATAAACAAATGAAAAATGAAAAACCACAAACAAACAAAGAAAAAAAAACCACACGCAAAAAAAAAAAAAACAAACCAAGGAAAAACTCAAGAAAAACCCCAAACAAACAAACATCCCCCCAAAACTCCCAACAAAACAACAAAACAAATGAAAAACAAAAACCAGGAGCTTTTTAACCCTTTAGGATTACTCCCTTTATTTTATCAGCTGTCTTCATCATAGCTTTATATTGTCTGTAGACATGACATTAATTGTGTTCCTCGTAAGCACAATAAATACTTAAAGCTATGCATTTTGTTACATTATGCAAACCCTAGTATCATCGTACTTGCTAAAATCATAAAATCATACTTGCTAAATACACATAAACAGTACTTATTATCCCAAAGTATATGCTGCACTACAAAAAGGAAGAAATTAAAAAAATCCTATTGTCTCTGTAGTAACTGAACATACATTCCTGGAACAGAGGATTCTTGTCAGGGCAGCTGTGTGAGACAAAGGAAGAGGTTTATATCAGGAGGAGGGGAGGGGGGGTAGAGGGTTATCTATTTTATATCTACTTAAAACTAGTCCTGTTGCCATTATGCTGATAAATAAGGCAATGCTAAGTTTCAGCTTTATAGAGTTTCTCAGTAATATTCTTGGTGTTACTTAATCCATTAATAAATATAAAGAGACAAGGTCATGTAAAATGCCAGACCTGACTCTTTAAAGTCTTGACATAGGTTTTTATGTCTAACTGTATCAGACAAAAATGGCTTATTGTACTTGTGCTAGTTACAAGATTTGTATTCAGTGCAGTTGCTGCCTCTTGTAAAGAGCTGAACTCAAGGCATGTGTGCAGCAGATCAAAAGGTGGAGATTCTAGTAGAAAGCTTTTGTATCTGTTCCAGAAACTGCCTCAGACAGTGGGTAGCTCTTATTCAGGTGGATTATATAAAGGTCTATCAACACAAATGGTGAAGTTTAATTTTGTTGCTACTACCTGGTTGTATGGTTGTTGGGATCTTTGTGAGAACACAAAGTGCACTGAGCTTCTAAACAAGCATAAAACTGATGCCCCTATGGCTTGGTCAAGTGTACCTTTTTTGGCTAGCCAGTGCTTGTCTCTTTATGACCTCAATGATGAAAGAAAGCTGTGGAGCTCGTCATTGCTCAAAAATTGCATCATCTGTGTATGGTTTTGTTGTTTCTTTTTATTAACACAGGTAAGTGTGGTGGCGATAACCCCTTAAAGATAGAGGTGGAGGGGGCAGGAAGTCTTATCCTATGTATCCTCATGGGCCTTCCATTCTGCTGGATTGCAATTGAAACTGTAGGTTCTGTAATAATTTTCAGGCCTTTCTGTCTTTTGACAGTTGATACTGGATATATTGTGAATAATACCTAGACCAAATTCTCAGTTTGTCATTTTTGACCACAGTTAAAGGTACTAAAATACCCTGGAGTGTGCTGTGTTGGGATACAACAGAATTACTGAATGTAAAATCACCCTTGACAAGAAACAGATTTCAGTTATGATTGAAACATATTTTGCCCTTTACTCTTGGTCAGTGTATTGCTCTGTTCTGAGTTTTCAAGTTGAGCTGAACAAGTAATAAATTATATAAGTGTATGTGTATACGTATATATAAAAAACCCCCTCCAACTCTGAGAAATCAAATAGATGGTATAAAAGAGCAACTAAAGAGGACTTCATATTGCAGACTCAGAAGGCTCAAAGGGAGAATAAAAGTACAGAAAGCCAAAGTGAGAGATGAAAGGAAGGTTACAGAAAAGGTTATGGTAAAGAATAAGAAATTTATAAGCAACAAAAGGTCACTAAAGGAGACAGCCAGGTCTCTGTTCAATAGCAGTAGTAATTTATTGACAAAAGAGATTACAGTGCTAAGAAATTAAATGAATTCTGTTTCAGTGCTTGCAAAGGAGAATCAGAGTGAGATGCCAGAACCAGTCATAAATTCCCCCAGAGTGAAGAACTGTAGTGAATAAAACAGGGGTTGTGCTAAAATAAGTGCTCTAAAAATTAGAAGTTCTGAACCTGAGTGCTAACTAGATTGCACAGTTAAAGCTTCTGAGTCTACCTGTGAGCTGTGCTACGCACAACTAAGGGAACTTCCCTCTGTTTCTTGATCATTTTTATTTATTTCTCTCTCCCCTGGAGGTAGAATCACTCTGGTAATGGAGATAAAGTTCTGCAGGGTCTTCTCTGTCCATTTGAGTGTAGTTGCAGGAGGAAATGCTTTTATTTCCCCCTGTTTTCAGCCAAAAGCTATTATTTCTTTTTCTTTTTTCCTTCTCTCAATCACTAATTATGGCTGACTGGAAGACAAAATAAGGTGAGTGCTATCACAAAGACTAAGGATAGTTGTCAGGACAGTGATAGAAAAATGAATACATGGAGAAAATCTCCACAGATGAGAAACTAAAGAAGAGTCAGCATTAGGGAAGGCTCTTTTTTTTTTTTTTTTTAGGAAAAAATTGCAAAATTCAGGAGATTGGCAGAACCTTCTGCAGTGAGAATGTTGAAGGACAAGCACTGACATCATCTTTACCATTTTTATCTTGTCTGGGCTTAACTGTGATAGGAGAATATCAAATGGACAGTGAAAGTATACCTTGCAGGAAGAAAAAGTGAATGGTGAGTGGAGCCCTGGATTTGATGAAGGAATGTCAAGTTGCCCTCTTTTAGGAAATTATGATTACCAGTGACTTTACACACTGGATTTGGAGACCTTCACAGCTGCAAGAAGTCCATGTATTAATTTATTTTGAGACAGAATACCTGTTGCTATAATCTCAACACTGCTGAACTAAGGGTTCTAGTATGAGAGTGTTTATATAAAGGTTATTGTGCTTTTTTCTAGTCAGTAGTTGTGACATATAGGTTATTGCCATACTTGCTGGCTGCTTTGTATGTTAGTGGTTTTGAAGGCAGTTAAAGAACAGAGTAATCTCTTCATGGAAGTAAAGGAAATGTGACTGAGAGAAATACAGTAGTAGAAGAATAGCCAAGTGGGGACTGTAAATGTGTGTGGAATAGAGAACAAGAAAGCTGTAGTGAAAATGAAGTAGGACTTCAGAGAGGTAGAAAATGTATTGACAAGTTAGGGGAGGTTAAAAGATTTTTTCAGGTTAAAAGGCTTCCTTAAGAGAGAGGAAATAGTAGGAACAGACAAAACCTGTGGAACACTTCAGGAACATGTTACAAGCTTCCTGCTGCAAGTTGAGATAGGCTCTTCACTGCCATTACTTTTCACTGTTGTTCTTGAAGAACTAAAACAGAACAGCTCAGACTTAGGAGAGATTCTGGCAATCCAAAGCTGTTCATCACTAGCCTTCTGCTAGTCTTCTGCTTTTCATGACTGAATGTGGAGAACTTCAGTGAAGCTTGCAGCATTAGTTTTAAAAGTGGTGCACTGCTAAGTGTGGTGGAAAGGACTTATCAAAGGACTAAATGCACTCACCAGCATGAAGTTTGTGAATAAAGGCATCCTAATTCACTTAATATTGTCTTCTGTAAAGCAGACTTTCTAAGTTATCTATGCAAACAACACATAAATTATTTATATTTTAAAATGTTTCCCCTATGAATTTATTAATAAAACTTGTGATCAAATATGATAACTCTGAAAAACTGTGCATAATTTTGTCTCTGGAGCAGATACAGCTTCATCTAAATAAGTTTATCCGTGGTTTGATAAGACATTTAGAGGGGAAAATATTATCCAAATTATTTGGCATCTGCCTCGACTCAGACATTTCTAAAACTTCTCTTCCGAAATTTCACATTACAACTTGCTATATATGGAATTGAAAAGAAATCTCCATACACCTTTAATCTGGAATTATTGGATGGAACCTAAGGTCTGAGAGCTTCACTCAGACCCAAAGGAAACATTTGGCTTTTTGTGCCTGTATGCGGGAGGGAAATGGGGACATCACTTTGTTTTTCTTTTAGTGTGAGATCTCTGAATTCATTGCAACACTGGAAATGTAAGTTATAGCCAGATAAAACCTCTTCCCACAGATTATTAATTAAAACATATTAAGATGGGTGGACCCTCGTTATAAGTTTGGGGTTATTTTTGTAGTGGAGCAGACAAAGCAGTCTTGCATTATTTTAAAGTACTTCCAACTCTGTCACTAGAGTCTTGTGTAGTGTGCATCAACATACATTAGCAGCAAATTTAACAAGTCGTGTTTTTACCCCTGTTAGGATCACAAGATGTGAATATTTTATAATTATATATTTATAAAATGTGTACATATGTATGTCAAAACTCTCAATTTTTATCAACAGGAACAGCACCAATCTTTGTTTAAACAACCTGGGCAATGTTAGTTCTTATTATCTACTTTTAGGTAATACAAACAGCGATCTCCAGTGAATCAAATCTGACCTTATGTTGGAAAGCTGAACTTGATGGGAACATGATGGGAACTTGATATTCTGTCTTCCTGATGCTGAACTGCCTTTTTTAAAAAAAGTTGTTGAATTTTAAACTTTTGACCTCTGCAGTGTGGAGAACTGTGTTTGTGTCAGTCATCTTGAGTTGATTACACCTGATGCAGGGCTAAGAACACCCTTGCAAATGAAACATCTTGTCCTGAGGCAGTGAAGTATGTGCAAAATGAGTTATTCTCTACAGATGCTTATTTTCATTGACTTTTTTAATTACAGAGAGGGTTTAGACTCACCGTTAGGTCTTTATAGTCTAGATGTCTCCATTGAGCTAAGATGCATCTCTCAATAACAGCTTTCCTTTTTGGAATAAGAGCAAGAGTTGACACTGTCATTATAACTGAGGCTTTTCTGATGGCTACTTCACTTCACACTGGTAGTGTTTAATAAATGCTAAACAGATATGGAAGAATACACCAGACAAGGACTGGTAAACAAATATTTTTTTTCCTTTATGATAAGTAGCACTTAATTTACCTCCCCCCCCACTTTTTGTGAAAGAAAATTTTTTTCTTCATTCACTGTTTTCTTTTCTTGATTTTTTTTTCAGTTGTTCTCTGTTTTCCTCATTCTTTTCTGCCTTTACCCTTCCTTTTCCTACCCCTCCCCCCTTGTTTTATTTTTTCTGGTTCTGCTAGCTGGAACATCCAAATTGATGTTTTAATCAGTGAAGAACTGCTAAGTAAAACATAGGCTTTCATCTGCAAAATTAGGGATATGTATGTGTGTATGTGCTATGCAGGAGAATGCTGGTAAAACTGGATACTGTTTCAGTTGATGTTTAATAAATGCAACTGTGTGCAGCTAAAATGCTTGGGTTTCTTTCTGGGCATCATATGGACGAGGAGTTCATTGTGCAGTGTTCTCCAAGAACAGCTGGAAGATCACAATATTGAATATTTCGGGTTTTGCAGCGCAGATGCCTTAAAGCTCTTAAGTTGTTATGCTTTTTTGGGCATGATTTTTTGTGTAGAAAGATTTATTTGACCTCTGTTTTCTGATACTTTTTTTTTAGTTCTGGCAACGGAGGTCATAGCTTCAATTTTGTTTTCACAGCATTGACTGGGAAACTGGTGCCCCTGCCACATACCACTGTCTGTCAAATACTTGATTCATTCTGCAGTCCGAAAAAGTTTGAGCTCCACAGTCTGCCAGCATTACCAGAGTGCTGTGGGCTCCTGTTCCAGGGAACTGTCATGCTGTTTATCACTCACAGCTTTGGCACATCCAGCCCCTTCCCTATGTGATCCTCTCCTTAGAGAGAGCTTCCAGTTGGCACACCTGGTCTTTAGCACCAGAAACTGCTGAAAGAAAGCAGGCTGCAAAACACTTTCCAAAAGTTTTAAATAAGGAAACCATAACTGAATTGAACATTAAAGCTATGCTTGGGTAATGAATCAACTGGTTCATTTAAATGCAAAATCTGTTGCCTTACTCTATTCTTTAACAAAAGTGATGGGTGTTACTTAGCTCATTTGAAACATAGAATGGTACAGGTCAGCTGAAACTGAAGAACTGGGAGTATGGCTATAATTTTACAGTTATGCATGATATCATCTGATATGCAACCAGGGGGGTGAGCAATAAGAAAGTAAAAATGTCCCCATCAGTGGCCAAAATCCACAGTATTGTGATGTACTTCATAGCAGGAAAAAACCCTGATCCTCCCAGAAGTTCCTACAGTTAATATATTTTTAACTGTTATAGTATAAGGCACTGTGTACATAGTACATGGTTTCTGTGTTGCCAGACTTTAGAAGTGGTTGCATTCATTGGTGAAGAGAGTAATTCCTCTACCATTTTAATCTTGAAAACATTTTTGAGGCTAAATTATTTTAATGCCTTATCCCTTGCAATAATTAGTGTTTTGCTGATTCAGGTGTTGAGGATATTAGCAGATAACTTCCTTAGCCTTTGTAATATCTCAATAAACTTGCCAATAAAGACATGGCAGGAGTGTTTAAAATGCTGTTACACAATAATGGAAACATTCTTTAAAGTTAATCCTATATTTGAAGTCTTTGGTAATGAAATTTTTCTACCTATGTAATAATGGACTTCAAGTGATTTATCTGTAAAATCTGCATTTTAATGATATAAGCCAGAAGGGCAGGAAAGGGATATGAAGGAAAAATCCCACCTTGGCATAACATATCCAACAAAAAAGTCTTTTAAAGCAGGTGATAGCTATTTTTGTTCAGTGATGCCAAACAAGAAAATTGAAGTAATGATTAATGATTTGGCAAGATTCTGCTAAGTAACTCACTGTGCTGGAACTGTATATGGATCAGCTCCTTTTTGGATCTGGTTAAAGAACATAACTTGATTAATCAACAATTTTTTATTTTTTTTTTTTTTTTTTTATTAAGAAGTGATCCTTTCCTTCTTTTTCTTTAGCAGTCGTTGGCCTTATTCTCTTTTGATTGGTATGTTGTGAGTTGATAGCATTTGTGAGTACAGAAGAGAATTTTGCAGGAACCATACATCAAAATTGTCAGCAGTTTCTGGATAGTCTTTAGGGGAGCTCTTTTTTTCTAAATCATCATCAGTGACAAAGAGGGTTATTTTGTTTCCCACAACATATTTTCCTACTATACCAGCTTAGGCTTCAAAATTCAAAATAAGTGGTGCTAGGCTGTCTGGTATGAGTTGATTGTGTATGTCTTTCTAAGGACTTGAAATATGGCATCTCTATTTCATTTGGGGTCTTGGATAAAATAGATCTAAAAATCATACTTATGCTGCCCATTTATGTCTGGAAGGACACAACTTGGTTTAAAAAGAAAAGAAAAAGTTTCCAAGGGTGTCACTGTGTTGTGGTAAATTCACTGTGAACAGAGTTGGCAAAGAAATTGCTGGGTGTAAGTCAGGGATTTCAATGTCATTATGACAGTGGGCTTTGGCTTCCGTATAGGGACTTAAAGGAAAAATGTGTTCTGGGAGTTAGAGCTTAGGGTGGGCTCAGCTTCTGAATGTGGATGTGGCAAAATGTCCATCTCCAGTATTTATAGAACATAAGAATCTGAATATTAATGTAACAAATATGAAGTTTTTACTGTTGAGTGAAGTGCCAGATTATCTGAGATCTTCAGAAATAGTCCTTGATTTAAGGTGGCCTAATTTTAATCTAAACCTTGCTGCTGGCATTTCTTTCTAACAAATCTGCCCCCCACTAATAGATGTAAATATCTAATAACTGGAACTAGGCGTTTTGGTTTTGGTTGTGGTTTTTTTAATACAGGTTTTGAAATGCCCCAAGCAACTCTGAAAACATCAGTTAAATGAGAGAGCCTTCTTCAGCTATCATTTGTACTAATCATATTATGGACGCTGAAATGATATCAGTCTGCAGGTGGCTGGTTGTGTGGCTTGCTAGTTTGTTTCCAAGCTCTTCCTCTGTCAGTAAATTCTAAGAACCATAACAATAGAAAAGAATAGAGAGTATATCGGACAGTGGGATTGAGCGCACCCTCAGCAAGTTTGCCGATGACACCAAGCTGTGTGGTTTGGTTGATATGCTGGAGGGAAGGAATGCCATCCAGAGGGACCTTGACACGCTTGTGAGGTGGGCTGATGCCAACCTTA
>JANHGB010052976.1:0-11654 GCA_026283785.1 Coracopsis vasa
CGCATTCCTCCGTAAACATACATGCAACATGTTCATTCCAAAGGGTTTCTGAACAATCAATATTCTACTGTACTTTCCCAAGGAAGCAGTTGGTGAACCCTAATTTTAAAAGTCCTTGCAGCTCTGCCTGTTGTAGAAAGAAAACCTCAGTCCACTGATCATTCTGAATTTGGGTTCCTTCAACAGACCCGTTCCACAAGAGTGTCTCCTTTTCTTTTTAATTTGGTATCCAAAAACCTCAGAAATTTAAAGCAGATTTCTACTTGTTTGATACAACATGCATTCTTAAAGCAATTATACCCTTATTTATTAGTGTCATAATCACCTGAACTTGATATTTTAATGCCAAATAATTTATAATTTTATTCATGAACTTTCAGCTCCTCTTTGTCCTAGATACTTTTTCTTACAGTACATAGACAGTTCAACCAAATGTACATAAAAGAAAAAAAAAGTGTATGGATCAAAAGCATATGAAAATTTTTCCAACTGTTCTTCTCAATTCTCAATGGGATTTCCCAATACTGTTATGATCATACAGCCTACAGGCATATGTATCTAGTTTGTTTCATAGATATTTGTGCTTTTCACTGTTTTTCTCCATTTAACCTGGACAAAATGACATATGTATTCTGTTTTTAAATCATTTGAGCAGCTTACTAAAGTAAATAAGATTATATTTTTTCCAGTTGTGGTAAATCATTTTAATATTGAGATGTAACTATTTGCTGAATTACTGACTAGATTTAGTGTATGTTTCAGTCTCTTTATCTCTTCTTGCCTAAGGAGAGACAGAATCAGAATGATAGGCCAGTAAGAAGTTTGAGTCAAAGAGTTTCAAACGTGGATTAAGATTAGTTTCAGCATGTTTTACTTTCATGCTTGTCAGACAGTTGTCTAGTCAATAGTTAATTCACAAATGTGTTCACAAGAGGAATGGAATTTATACTTTATCTGCAAGGCATTTTTTAATTTAATTGAGGATTACTTACATGTTTACCATTTTTTTCCTAAGTATCAATCTATTCAGACTACTTAATTATTATTCAGGTTTAAGAAATTCTTCACAGGAGTTTTTTTTCTTAAACCTTAAAATAGACAAACTAGGTCAGGAAACTTGATGGATTGCTATTGTATTTGAAACTTGCTTCAGATTTTATCAGTACACTGTGTACAGGAAATCTTTTATGGCAGTTTTTAAATGTAGACTTGAAATTTTACATAAATTAATTTACATAAGTTAATCAGCATTTTTAGATATTGAATACTGAAGTTTAACATTCAAGTGCTTTCTTTAATTGTTTGTTAATAGATTAAGTCCTTAAAATGGAATGGGATGATCAAGAAATTCGGCACAAGCAGTGCAGCTTTGAAGTTCAGATATGTCTGACTTTGCTTTCAGGGAAAATAAATGAGTTTAAATTACTCATTTCTCCTTTGTTTTGTGCAGCTCCAGAAATGATAATTTTTCTTTAGCAATAAATCAATAAGACTTCACCTTGTAATATGTTTGGGCATCTCTTAACTGGGAGTACACATTACACTAAATTTTTGTTGTGTATCTGAGAAGGGACTGATATTTGAAGATTTGTGAATGTTAATTAATTTCTGGGAGAAGAAAATTACGATTTCATTGGTTTAATGTGAAACAAACGAAATAAAGAATTAAACGATACTTCTCTTTGTTTTTGTACCTGTATAGTACTTGCTTCTGTTAAGTCTGAAGCTATGAATATCATTGGTAGTTTGCAGTAATACATCACTTGTATAGCACATGCTATTACTATTGTACAGTTCTGCGCACACTGCTCCTCACCTGAAAAATCCTCTGTGCAGGCTCGAAGGGTTTCCTCACACTCGCACAGCCCCGTAGCGACAGGCGAGGGACAAAACGGCAGGTGATAAAGGTGCACTGGGAGCCGCAGACTGAACCCTGCATGCAGGCGGTTCAGGACATTTGGTCGCTTTAATCTGACCCAGGAGATGACAGTCTTGTTCGGAAACATCACGTATAACTGAGCAGCCCTTTCTCACTCGGACCTGCCTATCGCACGTTGCCTCTTTAGTCCTGCTCGCGTTTGCAGTGTGCATGGTTAAAACCCTTCCAAAATCTTCGTTCGCGAAGTCAAGCCTTCAATCAATTCAGTGAGAGCAAGCATACAGATGATAGGTTTCCAAGGTTCTTTTGCTGTTATGTTATAGCTGACAGCCTCTTGCAATGAGCTAACTGCAGCATTTATATAAATCATGTCTTTTGCCCATTAACCAACTACATTAAAATTAATAAAAATGTAAAGAGAAGGTCTTAGATTAATTAACAATTGAGTATGGACTACTTTTTTATTATCTGTAGATTTTAGGCAGTTGCAAGATCTCTTTAGTATATAACACATAGCTAAAATCTGAGGGCATGCATTTATAAATCTCATAAATTTCTATTGCACTCTCTATATACACTATATACAATTCTATTGCATATATAGAATTGGTTGCATGTACTACAGACACAACAGCACTGAAAAAAATGGTGTTATGAAATTATGTTTTTGCAATTTACTTTTCTAGAAAATACTGCTATAAGCAATGCCCAGTTTTCACTCTGGCTCTATGTTACCTCCAATTTTCCAGCTGGCTTGAGTGAAGCAAAAGAAGGTCAAGGGGCTTGTCTAAAATTATATAGCCACTCCAAGTCTCAGCTGACTACCAGGGCTTGCTTCATCTATTACGCCACACAATCTCCTTACACGACACATCCTCCCACAGGGCAGTGACAGAAGATGACAGTAAGATAGCCAGTTATTTTAAAGCCCAATGATGTAGTATTTCTTATATTCTAATTTTAATTCACAAACTTTCTATGCTGAGGCTTCTGCACAGACTTAAGAGAGGAAATACCATACAAGTACTTGAAGCAATATAATGTAGCTAACCCTTTACCATGACCTGCTTGTTTCAGCTATATTTGTTTTGTAGTCTTCCTGGTATAAAGGTGTTAAATTGAATTCTTGATTTGGCTAAAGCACTGCAGAAGGGACTTTGGAACCACACTGACAGAGACACAGAGGTCTGGAGTTTGTTCCCACAAAATCAGCAATAAAATTGACTTCAGTAATTCCGGGATGAGGTAGGGAATAACTCAATACAGCAGTGCACTGCTGGTAACAGTGATCCTACTTCAGTGGATTTGAAAGCAATTTTTTGAGGAAGACAGACTCTATCTTGGTTTGCCATCAAACTAAGGTCAGTCAGAGTCAGTGGAGGCTAGAAATCTGACACTGGGAACATTTTTATAGGCTGGTCACATTTTTCAAGTGCAAATGTTGAGGCACTTTGAAAGTGAATTGCATATAAGCAATTTAAATAAATTAAGATCTGTAGCTTATTGGTATTCCAGTATTTTTTATGTAATTAATAGCATATCAAATGGATTGTTCTTCTAAGACAGGTGAATTATCAAAGGGATGGCTGTTATCTTCCACAAATACCTTTTTTGTAACATGTTAGGTTTTCTGAAGGTCAGCCATGCTGTGGTATGAATGACTGGTCCAAGTGTTAGTGATTTCTATCCTGTACTGTTACTGTTATCATTATAAGAATTGTATAAATGCTCAACCTTTGACTCTTAGTTTTGACAAAAAGTAGAGTGTGTCCCTTATACTGATACAGCAATTCTCATTCACGTGTGATAAACCACAGAAGTAGGGGTTTTTCATTCATTGAAACCATAGGGTGAAATGACTGTTTAGGAGGTAAAATCCCAGTTTGAGCTGCAAGTCAAGTGAAACAAGTTAAAAATTTGCTTTGATGAGTCAGATTTAAGAATGTTGCTGTAATGAAGGATAATTGTGATGACAGAATTTAAGGACAGAATTATGATAATTGAAAACTCTGTTGTGGCAGATATTAAAAGACCCTGGAGTTCTGGGGCTGTTAAACATTACCATTAAAATCCTGGTAATTAGAAATACTTGACAAAGGATAGGTGAACATTTAGTAGAACAAAACCTTAACTATTACTTTCTGATAATCCTGTTAAATTGCACACTGTATTACATGTTTAAGTCTTCTGTGTCTGAGACTGCTTGATGGCATAGTTGGTTTCCAGCATCTAAACCCTCCAGATCACTGCTTTAGAAATCGATTTAACTAAAAATAGAAAAAAAAAAAAAAAACAAAACCCCCACAAAACTAGAAAACCTTTTGCATTTCAGCCCACTGCTCTAAGCAAGCATAACTTAAAAGTCTAATTCCCATGAAATTTAGCTTCTGACCCTGTTCCTTGCATTGTATGAGTGAAATTTCCCAATTCCTATATAGCTGTCAAAAGTTCATTTCAGGCTGAGATTGTGGCTGTATGGTATACACTGATTCCACTCTCTTTAGTGATTTTTTTGGGTGCTTTTTCTATAAGCATTGGAACTGCTTATGTATTCCACTTTGAGAGATCTCCTTCCTTTTTCCTCAGGTTACATGAAAAGCTACTTTCTGATCATCCATGTAGAAATCAAGTGCAGTAGAAGGCCATCCAAAAGACCAGGGACACATGTGATCCAAAGGCTATTTGCATACGTGGGTACATTGAGGTAATTAGGTAAGACTTGTTTAGTTTATGAATTATTTTAGACTCTTTGGAAATGAAGTAATTTGGGTCCTGGAACACAAAAAAGAATGAAATACTTAGAATATTCCTATTAGAGTCAATTCAATAGAATTTCCCACTTGACTAGCAAGTAGCTCCCATAATTTTAGGGGCAGTATGGGGTCCGACCCTGTAAACACACAATCCTGGCAGCCCTGGTGAAGTCTTTGTGTCCATAGCAACACGCTGTAGCGTGAAGTATTTCTGCACCTCCTCAGCTCCCATCCTGGCACTGCTGGGGACACTGACCAGCTGTACATGACTGATCCTGTTTATGTCACCACTATTTTAACTCCACATTACAAACCTTGTTTCCCCTGCAAAAACCATCTGCTCTCTGAGCGACATGTTTTTAATGCTCTGATTTATCATTGTCAGATAAAGGATTTTTATTGCTAAAATTTGAATATTGTGTTTAGGGCTTTTTTTTTATTACCTATATTTTACATATAAATTGCCTTATATTAAAAAAATATATATATTCTCTTTTTCTCAAGCAGTCTCATTCTCATGTGCTCTACATCTTTATACCTTAGCCTGCATGGATAAGGGAATGTGAATGGCTGTCTCCTTGGGATAACTGCAACCTAGGCTACAGCACTACACTAACAACTGCCCCTTGACTGCGTGTGGGCTGTGGTGGTTGAGGAAACACGCTGGAAACAGAAGTTTGAGTCCTGCCCACAGATTTAAGCTGTGTCTGCCCTGCAGGTGCCCCAAAACTCAGATTTCTGGGAGCTCCCACTAGGGCCAGAGGTGCCAGAGGCAGCAAGACCACTGCCATTTCCGTGCAACCTGACTGAAGGAAACAAATGCAGCCTTAGGCAAAGCACACTGTAAGTGAGCTGCTGACTTGGAACCATCGCTTCACTCCCTGGGAAGGGGCTGGGAATAGGAATAAAGGCTTGTGGGAGCTCTATGAGGCAGTGCAGCTGGAGGAGCACTCCTCCATGGAAGCTGTCAGACCCTAAAGAATGATGAGAGGATTCTGACTCCTGCCTTTGGCACCATTTGGAGGAAACAGCCCAATGGTGGACAGGTTTGCAGCCACACAGCAACAGCCATGCTATCTTGGAAAGATCAGCTGCTGTTTGCGGTACGTGACACTGAGGAGATGCTGGTCTGTTATGCAAGAGCCTGATGTGCAGCATGTCTCTGCAGTTCCCACGAGATGCAGGATACAGCAGCAGCAGCAGACCAGCTGACTGGAGGGCGGCCAACTTGTGCCAATCTTCCCTTGCACCCAGCCACAGATCTGCCTGGGCTAGTGGTGGTGTAAGAAGTGCAGCATCTCAATTCATGATTAAAGAGTTTGAGCAAAAGTATATTGACATAGATATATGCTTTTTTAACTCTATTTTACTGTAGGACATTAAGGGCACTAGTGTCAAAAGTTGCTTGGACTCCTAGGTCTTCCTAAAGGTGTTGCCATATCCAAGAAACAGGTTTGGTCATAAGTTTTCTAGATAGTATATAATATTTGTAATCAGTTATTGGTTTTTTGGCATTACAATATGGAAACACTGAGACCTAAACAAGTATTAAAAATATCCACTCGTGCTGACATCAGGAAAATTACTTGCATCATGTTTCAGACTTTGAGCTCATATTAAATATTCATGAAGATACACGCCAGCTAGCTAAATACACAGAACAACTCAAAAAGTATGCACTGAATGTATGACTTATGCCAAACCGCAAATATAAGCTAGCCTCCAGGTATTGTGTCAGACTGCAATTGACAATATCATCCACTGAGCACACAAATATATCAAACTGCCTTTGGATGATCACTTCCAGCTGATGACTGGCCCTGTCATGTTGCAACAGCTATGATAGTTTTTAAAGTAAGCAAAAAGATTAAGTACAACTTGATCTAGTGCTTGTAGAGAGAGACTCCACCCTAAAATGCTATTTCACCCCTCAAGATCCCATCCAAAGGGGAAACACTGTCAAATTTGTGATGAGATTTACTGCTCCTTCATGAGATCTTATTCCATGACAGCCAAACAGCCAGGAGCTGAAGTATTATGTATCTAGATGTGGCCAGTAGCTTGACAAGGAAAAGGACACAGTATAGACTGCAAAAATGGACACAAGAGTGAGAAAACCTAATGAAGTATCTGCTCAGGAGGGGACAAGAGCAAAGAAGAATAAAAATGTTACAAGAACTGAGAAAGAAAGGACAGGGTATTGCTGAAAAGGAGCATGAATAGTTAAGTTATCCCACATAAGCTTTGGAGAAGACTGGAAATCCCAGAAGGAGGTAACTATACTACCAGACCAGGGCTGGAGTGCAGCTTGTAGCAGACTGAAATTTCTGGAAAGGAGATTCTTAAAAAAAATATTTCTTCCTGTTTGTGAGATGGCACCCTTCCTCCTGTCACTGGCATTTTCATCAAGACAATTATAAGAATGTTTAGTTTAGTATAGATATCAGTAACATTTATTTCTACAAGAAGGAATATCGGAATGCTGCGGGAAACAACCTGTAAGTGCCATCCTAGGAGCTGCAGAATCCTGAAGCAGCTTTTCCCATAGCTGTTTTGTGCAGTCTGACTGCTTTCTCAGAGAGTGAAGAGCAAAGTAGTTGAAATAACACCACCATCTACTGGGCAGCTGTTTAATACAGTGATCAGAGAGGTTGTACAGATGAAAGCTGGTGTGAATCCCAGCTACAGCTTCTTTGGTACATACTAGAACATGCTTGGTAAGCCCTCACCACGTAGTTCTTCATTATTTTTATTATTAATGTTGACTGATGCTTTTCCAGGCTGCTTTATATGTAATAGATAGATAGATACATAATAAAAAATGACTGCCTTGCATGGCATGAATAGGGAAAAAGGGAATATTTTTCATAACATTTCTGTGCAGGGAGCAGCACCAGTATAGCAGCTGTACCCTGTAAAAGATGTATTAATTTTATTCTCATCAGGATTGATATTATTTGCTCTTACAGATCTGTTGCTAGGTCACACACAGTTCCAAGTCAAGCTTGTAAAGCAGAAACCTGGAAATAGCAACGTCCACTGACAAGTTAAGGTGCATGCCATGGCCAGATGTGGGAAACAGCATGCGACAAAGAAGCAGAAATTTTTCTTGCAGGAAGTATAAATGCTGCAGAATTTCTTGCTGGTGGGTGTATTAGACTTATTGTAGCCTCCTTCCGTGCTTATTTCTGATACAAATCATTTCCAGTAACAATGTATCTGTGATACATAGATTGTACTCTGCAAAAAAGGAGCTGAAAAGCCAGAAGGCGATCAACTCAGCTAAACACGGTTAAGGCACATCGTTTTCTGTGGCCTAAGGCACAAACAAGGATGATGTGGCTGGTATTGCATGGAGCATTTTTGCTGCCCTCCACCCTCCAAATGACCAGAGACTTGCTAACAATTGAATCAGTAGAGAATAGCTTTCAAAGGAGTCAGAAACAAGGCTAAACATGCATCCATTGATGTGGGGAGACAATCTGTTATTGTCCCTTAAATGAAGAAGAGGAACAGCCCTCACATGAAACACTGTGAGATTTCCTTCTGCAGAGAAAGACTTGCTGGAGCTATTCAAGACCCCCTCAACTCCATCATCCCTTTGAGTTTTTACGAAGTTATAAAAACTATCAATGCCTGTAGCTATTTCAGACCCCTACGGGGTAAAACAAAAAAAGGATGAAGTCATTCAGCTTCGCGTGCTCCTGCTGGGTGCTACTGAATTTTAAAATGCTTCAGGAAGAAATATCCAGAAGAGATGCAATCTGTTACCTGAGCTGCAAAGATTTGCCTGAAGACAGGACAGTGCCACACACAACAACATGCTGCTGGGTGGGGATCGTGAGTTTGGATGAAGAACTTGGCCATTTTGTTACAGGATATGTGAAGACTGGGGGAATGCTCATTAATGCAAGGTTGAGGATAGGTGCAAGGTTAGGCCAGGTCCTACAGCATTATGGGCATAGGTGTGGCTGCAGCATCCCTGCTGGGGCTTTGTCAGAGGCCAGATCTGTAAAGATCAGCGCAAGCACAGCTGAAAAGACTCACTGGGGATACTTAAGGGTTTTTTTTTCTGAGTGGCTTTTAGATTAGATTCTGTTTAATGTTAATGTATATTTTTACAGCTGAATGGTGGTAAATCCCTAGCCTCAGAAAGGAACTTTACCCCTCAAAAAAAAAAAAAAAAAAAAAAAATCCTTATTTCTAATATATTTATTCACTTATATTTACAAATTAATAGCATCAGATAGCCGTGGTGCATTTTCTCTATCAGTAGCAGAAGCAACAGTAGAAACTGTGCATTAATTATAATTAAATATTATCAGTGTCTGTCACACTTGAATGAAGCCATGCCAAGAGTTGATTGTCTATCTTATATAGAAAGAACTTGGAAGATGATTTTTACACATTTTTTAAACTTGTTACCTATCCCCAAGCTATCATCTGGTTTACTGTCCCCAAGACAGTACAGCTTCTAGCACTATGCAGAGAATGTATTCAGCAAGCTTGAATGAAATTTGTAAGTTCAGCAGAACTAAGTAGGAATTGTTTTCAATAGGACAGCTGAGAGCTATCACATTACTTGGTATCATAATGTCAAATGAGAGATTATTGTAATGTTGCCAAAATATTTATCAAATAATATAGGGAGAGTATATTTTCAGTTCAGTTGTGAAATAACCATGTCTGAACACCTGGGATCATGTAAGTAGTTTTGATCTGAGTGACATCAAGCTGTGATAACTCTGCATTCTCTACATGTGTAAGTAAAGGAAGGGTATTACTTCTGCTGACAATACTACTTCAAAGGACATCACATGGACGAAGGTGACATGCTTTAATGCAGTATTACAACTAGTTCTGTGTGCTTTGCAGTTGCTTTCTTGCAAATACAAAGTGCAGACTTTTTTTGAATATTTTCCTTCAATTTTTTTTTAAGTATGCTGTTTATTTTGAAGTGTCAATTTAGCCCTGCCATCCTGTGTATATCATCAAGGCAAGCTGCTTTAGTTAACCCAGGAAATATTCTTTACTGGGAATATAAACACTAATAAAGTTATTGGTGCAATTAATTATTTTCTGCTTACTTCAGAAAAGACAACATAACCTATATTGTGAGTCCATTAGCAGCAACAACAAACCTTTCTTGGCTCTAGAGGAAGAATTAATTATTTACATGTTTCTCATTAACTTTTTACCTACTGTTAACAGTAGGTTTTTAAAAGAATTCCTTTCTGTCTGTGATCAAAGTTTTCAACAAGCCCATTTACAAGCAGCATATTTAGCCATTTTTAATTATTTCCAAGTCTGTCACAATGTGACATTTGTGATTTGTAAGCATTGCTGAAAAGCTGCTGGTGTTCCAGAAATTCCTGATGAGTTTTTTTGAGTGGCCAATGCCTTTACTCACTGCTGTTGACATGCTGTTGGGTCTTCTGTTACTGTAACAGATATCATGCATATCTTGTCTTCACCTTACAAAGTAATAGTAAATCTCATGAAAGACTCGAAGCTGTCTGTACACACATCCACGGAGCTGACAGTCATGTATTTCTCTGGAGTCATATCTCTGCTTTATCACATCCTGGTAGCACTGTTAGTGGGATTTGGGCAAGAGAACATGGATCCATACTGCTCTTTTTGGACAAAATCTCAAGTTTTTTCCAGCTGTACCTGGACTCAGTTTTCACAAGGCAGTCTCAGAAAAAAAATTGTTTTAAAATGGTCTTCATATTTCATCTGAAAAAACTTACAGAATGTGGAAAATTCTCAAGA
Organism: Coracopsis vasa; assembly: GCA_026283785.1. Lineage (NCBI taxonomy): Eukaryota > Metazoa > Chordata > Aves > Psittaciformes > Psittacidae > Coracopsis > Coracopsis vasa. The sequence goes on from JANHGB010052976.1 coordinate 10,408, forward strand.
ATTTTCACAAAAAACCTGCAAAATTTCACTCTCTTTGGTAACATTTGACTCACCTCAATCTTAAAACGTAGAGAAATCCAGAACATACCCAAAAGTATTTTCATTTTTTCTTTAATTTATTGAACCACAGGGACTCTCATGTGTCTGTGAGCTTGTGAAACTGAACCCTTCACAAATCAATTCTCCTTCCAAAAAATTTAAGTAATTCTTTTTTTTTTTTTTTTTTGTTAATTATAGAAGGGTAATATAATAGGAATTAGATTCTTAGATTTACTGTCATGCTACAAAATGGGCTGTGCCTTCCCAAAATGGCTGCTGAATTTTCTTTATATCACTGATTTGCATTATTCCTCATTTGTTCATCCCCAGCACCTAGTGCACAGCTCTTGAGGGCCAGGATCCTTAGTCAGGGGCAGCAATGGGTTTTGGTTTTGGGGTTTTTTTTTATCCAAAGGCTGAAAATATGGCTAATGCAACAGTTCTTACACCAAGAAACAACAGATTTCTGCTCTTTGGCCCACTCTAAAATTGAGAGATTTATTTGCAATGCAACAAGCCAGATTGTTGCTCATTTTGCTGAGCACTGCCCAGCACCAGCTGCTCCTGAGGAAAGTCCAGCAAACTTGATAATGAGCACTGGGGGAATAACAGAAGTTTCTTCTTCAACTGAACAGTATTTGGCTTATGTCTTAAATAATTTATGTTCATTATACACTCAAAAATGCTGTAAAAGGTCTGTGTAAGCTCTTGGTTTTCATATAGGTATTTAGTCTACATTTAAACACATGTAGTAGATTCAGTGCTGTGTAATGCTATTGAATGTCACAGATTTAAGATGTATCGCCAAAGGAAATTGCACTGAAACAATGTTGGGATTTAACCCCAGCCAGCAACTAAATACTATGCAGCCGCTCCCTTGCTCCCGTACCCCTCCTGATGGGACAGAGAGGAGAATTAGAAGAGGTAAAACATGCAGGTTAAAATAACAGTTTCATAATTGAAATAATAATAATAATAATAAAGAGAGATAGGAATAAATCACAAGAGACTCAAATGATGCACAATTGCTCACCACCTGCTGACTAATGCCCATTCCATCCCCAAGCAGCAAACAGCAGCTCCCACCCAACTCCCCCCCCCGTTTCAATACTAAGCACAACGTACTGTGTTACGGAATACGCCTTTGGCTAGTTTGGGTCAGATGTCCTGTCTGTGCTCCCTCCTGGCTTCTTGTGCCCCTTCTCACT
>JANHGB010052976.1:11754-47329 GCA_026283785.1 Coracopsis vasa
GTCAGATGTCCTGTCTGTGCTCCCTCCTGGCTTCTTGTGCCCCTTCTCACTGGCAGAGCATAAGAGACTGAAAAGTCCTTGATCAGAATAAGCATTACTTAGCAACAACTAAAAACGTTTGTGTGTTATCAACATTATCCTCATACTAAACCCAAAACACAGCACTGTACCAGCTACTCAGAAGAAAATTAACTCTATCCTAGCCAGAACTAGGACAAATAATTTTGGAAACAAACAAAACCTGCTACTTTATGATGGATGACTTTGTTCTCTAGTCTTAAATCAATTGTTTAACAAAGCATTAGTTGCATTTGACTTTAAGCCAAGCAACAATGTAAGCTGACATATTACTGAATAATTTTTAAAAATGGACAATTTCTAATACATTAGAGAGCATAAAAAAGAGCAAAGAACATTTAGATAGAGTTATAAAACCAGGTACCTTGAAAACTTAGCCACTGGTATTTAGTAATAATTTAGCCACTGATATTTAGTCAATTCTATGATGTGTATAACAAAATTAATCATAAGCAACATGTCCCTTAATGCTACTTACTGAATTAACTCTTCACTAAAATGTCATTACCTGCAGTGATTACAGGTTCACAGCATGGAAGTCAAAAGCAAATTCAGCAGGTGCTTTTTATAGCTGAAGAGGAAAAGCATCCTGTAACCTAGTGTGTTTCAACTTGGACCAGAGTTTTACAAAGCTCTGTGCATGTTGGGGAAAAAAAAAATGTTTCCTTGCTCCTGTGCAAGCTTATTTAGCTTCATCCAGTCTGCTCAGATGGGTAGGCAAAGGGTTTGGCACAAATTTTCTGAAAGTATATTGACTGTTGACAAGAGACTTGTAGCCTATTATTTAGGCTAATTAATAGTATTAGACTAATTGTATATGCTAACAGAAAACAGAGGAGTGTTTTATTGTGGATAATGTACACAGAGCAAATCTGTCTTATTTTCACTGTGAGCATACTTCTGAAAAAGTGCTTTGTGCTGCTCTGGCACTGAACTCAAACTGAAAGATCCTGGCAAGCCCATCAGGCTGATTAGTCAGAGGATGAGAAGAAGAATTATTCAGGATGAAGCGACAACATCACCTTTTCTACACAGCTATTACAGAAATAACTGCTTTAATGGGCTTTCAACCATTAAAAGGTAGAATTAGAGGTTGAATTAGAGTATTCAATTAATAGGCAGTCAGCTGTGTAAAACTTATCATGTGACACTGATGCTCTAAAACCCAAACAGGTAAATGTGATTAAAGTCCCTAACAAAGCTAAAATGTTTTTCTGGGGTTTATATAAATAGATATAATAACGCTTGTATGAGATTTGCTGTGATATACTAATTTAGAATACCTGCATCGCATCAGTTTGTGTCAAGTTAAAAAATCAAACTAGAAAATGAAATATTTTCTCTGCTGCATTTGTATTGTTTTCAAAAACCTCAAGAAGCAGTGATTGCAGAATTGTTGGATGCTTAACAGCAAATCTCAGGTTGCCAGCAAAACTGAAAGGATAAAACAGCAACAGTAGAAGGGAACAATGCGAATAACTGACTGCAGGCAAGATCTGAATTTTATGAATATCAGAAGCCAAGGGCTGTTCTACTCAAGGTGAAATGTCCCTTTAAAAAGTGCCTAAGAACAACTAATCCAAACTAAGGTCATAAAAATGTCCATGCTTCTTGAAATGGATGACAACAGAAAAGTTGGGCCAAAAGAAAAGAAGCATTAAAAAAATAGCCTGAGAAGTCTATTTATAGATTATGTATCTAAAAGAGCATCCCATTACCTACTTCCCAGAAAGCTAAACAGGCTTGCAGAGTTATGATTCTACTTTATGTGAAAAAAAAAAAAAAACCTGCACAAAATAAAACCTATTCTAGAACCTTCATTACCTCTAAAAAGTTACTGGTCTGTAGCAATAAGTAGTATTCTATTAATTTTATATTACTAGGTTTTCAAAGGTTAGTATTCCATGAGATCTTTTCACAAGGGATGAATTTATGAGACAACTGTTATTTATAAGAGCTGAAATAATGTGTTTGAAGTGCTTCTGGTTTTATTTTACACCTGCTTTTTCCTCCATTGTTCTTCAGAAAAATTCAGTAATTACTTGATTTTTACCCATTTTTTTTCATCTCAGAAGATGAAAACCTGGAATTTGCAAAATGTCTGGTTGAGAATACTGAATGGAGGAAGCCTTGTGGAAAATAAATTACTGGACTGTCTATAAATTAGCCTGTAACTCCTGTGAGGTCTTTCGGAGCTCTGTTGGAAACTTGCTTTTCCCATGGGGTGATGTGTATAAATCCACTGAGAGAATGGAGTAAATATATCTGAGATAATCCAGCCCTGTATTTCCAACATTTCTCTAGTTTCAGTTATTTTTATGGTGGGCTAAAGCCAGCAGGCACTTAGACGGTTTATGACAATATTAGCAGTAAAAAAGCTGAGATTTTGAAAAAAGAGTTTCTCTAAGAGGTAGAGTGTCCCATCCATGGCTGGAAGCTCACTGTTTATGACCTGTATTTCAGCAGCTCCTGTTCCACTCTCCAAGACACCACTAACCACCAACACATGATATTCCCACATACCTTTTCTAGTATAAATAAGTGATAGTTATTGTTTAATACAGAAAAGAGAAGCTCATGTGATGCACCACTACCCTTCTGTTCTTGAAATTTATGTAATCTGTATCCCTAGAGGAATAATTTTAAGGGAAAAAAAAAAAAAAAAGCAAAAGAGAAACACAGGGAGCAGCAGGTTACTGTGGATGATAGTTGAGGTGCCATGGCTGATTTATAGGTCTGGAAAATATTTGCTACGCCCATATTATACTTGTTCTGGGGATAAAGAGGATTTAATTCACTGGTACTATCAATCTGTTACCTTTCAAGGCAGTAAATTCTCTAAATTCACTAAAAAAAGCAATTCAGCTTCATGATGTTGTTGTTGTAATATATCATTTATCATTTACTGTATGTAAGTACCAATAGCACAAACATTTAAAATCATCAACAGAACTGTAAAGAGATGAAAGAAAAATGTTTCAGAATAAATCTCTGTCTGCTTCAAAGCTACCTACTCTGTGATAAGGTTATAGAGTGAAACATGTTACTGGGAACTTGAAATAAAATTCTTATTTGATCTACTGCAAATGTTTAAACAAAACTGTTAAAACTCGTTTCCTATTTATGTATGAGATTGATGGCAGGAAGGAAAGGGGGAATTTTAAAATCAAAAAGAAAAAAAAAAAAAGTTTTTTTCTGCCTCGGTTTCCTTTACAGTGATGTGGTGAGGTTTCTCAAGGGAATCTATTAAAGACCCTAAAATTATATACTATGGGGAGCATCCTATGGGGCAATCTAACTGTCCTTATTAAATCTGCGGGAATGTCTGTCTCTTAAAACTGATCTTTAGAGTTAATCTGACAGTTATAAATGCCACATTAATCTTAGATTAACCTATCATCTCTGAAAAGAAATGGTATTTGTAATATTTTTCTTTCTTGAATGAATGCAGAAAGGCAATTGAATCAAATTAAGTGAGTGATCTATGCTGTATCACTCGCATTTGTCTGCCACTTATTTTAGTTCATTCACTAGTTAGCCATATTTTACACTTTGATACCATTTATATCGGATTTTCAGTACAACTATTATGGTTTTTTATTCACTTCTAGCATCTCTTGCTTGTTCAGCAATCCAAAAGCCTTGAAGAGGCAATATCTGTGTTGAAGAAGCAGAAGCAACTATCAGGTTCATTCGAAAGTGCCCTGCCTAGGCCACTTGCAGTAATACAGCTTTCTTTGACCACGATACCTGCTCACATAGACTCTCTTGCAAGATCAAATTGTAATGAACAAGAAGGAGAAGGAGGATGAAAGAAGAAATGTCAGATACATGGATAGTCAGTTTTAATGTTGGTTGTACACTGTTTTTAATCCAAGCCAAATTCCCACCTTTTGTCATTAAACTTGGTGGTTTTGCTTTGATTCTCATTATTACTCCTGACTGGAAGATCTGGGCAAGGACTGACACTGCACTGATTGCCCTTTACAATTTTCATTTCTTCAAAAAGAAAAGTTCCAGAAAAATACTGAATGAATGATTCAAAGTAGGAGTAACACCTTTCCACTTCTTGCCTTTCCACTGCCAATACTTCTGTGAGAATAAGGAATACCCTTTTGCTGTCATTTCAGAGGAAACTATTTCCTAAATGGAAAGTTCACTCAATGAGAAAATTCAGTCTGCATTTTTTCTTAGCAGTAGTGATTTTTATATTAGTGTTATGTGTCCAAAATCAAGGCTATGATTTCTTACTCTTTTTACTATCTAGTCAAGATAAGCCAAGACTTAGGGAGAGCAAGCAAAGAAGTTTTTCAGAAAAAGTCGATTTCCTTTTCCCTATCCTCTGTTATTGGACTAATCCACCAATGTGAAAGTGTTTTGACATTTTTCACTCCATTAGAGCATTTTGATACTTTCATACTTACTAATATTAATTTTGCAGTAGAACAGTCAAAATGCAGAGCTTTTTTAAAATCAAGTAATCCATTTTACCCAGGTTGTACAATAAATTATGTTCACAGAAGCTGAAGCAGTTTCTTGTGGAACACAGGACCATGACTGATTCAGGCACCAAAGAACCTCACAAAAAATTAAAGGATCTAAGGACAAAAAAGATTTCTAAAAAAATTATCTCTTTCCTACTAATTTTCTGGAAACCATATACTTTTCTAAAAATGGATTCTGATGAGAAATCTCCAGCCAGTTCCAGTATATACTGTTTGGACATAGGTGTCATCTTTTTATTAGTGTTTGCTAATTGCCACTCTCTTCACATAGAAAAGTAATTTTGGGGTTTGAGCTGCTGAGCAATGACAACCATTCTCTTAAACATGTCTTGGGGCACTCTGGAGAAGAAGTGAATTACAGATGTGATTTATATTGACATCTCTGCAATAGTTTGTTGTTTTCCAATAAAGAAAGGAACTTGTGTGAAGAATGCACATATTAGTCGTGACCGTGCACCAGCACACATGAATCTCACAGGGTGCTTGGCTCATGTATAGCTCACCTACCTTGACAGAGATTTCCACCTGAGAATGGCATGGCTGGTGCATGCTGCAAATTTAGTAAGAAATGCTGCACACAGCTAAAGTTCAGATGGGCAGGGCAACACACATGGCAAAACAGTCAGGGGAGCAAAACAGGCATTCATTCACCTGCGCACCCAGAGCTGCGGGTGCACCACATCAGGTCAGGGTTCACATCCAACTTTGAGCCATACCAAGGATAGCATAATTACAAGGAACTGACCTAATTTCACTAGTATGTTCGCTAGTCTGTCTCAGAGCAAAGCACTCATGTTCTGTATACCCTTAAAAAACCTGGAGATAATGAATAGGTTTCTTCACTTAATCTCTGCTTCAAAGTTTGAATGCCCATTATTAGGCTCACTGGCTAATGAGAGCTGATACACTGAAAGTCATCAGAGTTCTCCCACAGGGGAATTAAAACCTGAAAAATAAACACACCGAATGATTGGATGTACAAATCACTCTCCATTCTCCCAGAGCTGGGGTGACTATGCTTTCATATAAGGAATGAGTCAGGATTAAAGGAAGGGCAGGGACAGGTGACACTCTAATAGACTAATAAGCTCTCAGTCGGTTCGTCATCCATCCCCAGGTAAAGCTCCATGCACTCCAGATGATCACTGACATAGAGAGACACACCACCTCCTTGTCTTCCCTGACTGTCCTTCCTGAAAAGCATGTATCCTTTCATTCCATCACTCCAGTCATAGGAGCCATCCCACCATGTCTCCATGATGCCAATAAGTTCATAGCGCTGCAGGCATGTGTACTTCTCGTATTATTTTATGAAGAAACAGAAATGCTGTGTTCTGTGCACTACAACACAAAACAGAGGAAAAAACAAACTCTAATAACTGTGTGACCACTGTTTATTTCCCCAAACTAGGCATAAACTGAGATGAAGTTCTTCCCATTTAATGTCACTCACCTGAGTAGTCTTGAAATGAGAGTTGTAAAATAGAGTAGTTGTTTGGGCTAACAAGGTGTATGAATATAAACACACTTTGATTATAGTAAGTGTGTTTGGCATGTCTCTAAAATATGTGGACAGAGATGACTAAAAAAAAAATAAAAGCCAACAGCAGAGAGAAAGAATCCCAGGCCTGAACTCCTTCTCAACCCTTTTAAGAAAATCCTTGTGTGAGATACCTGGGACTCAGCTAAAATCCATTATACCAACCTTCCCACCTTCTCGGAATCTGCAGAAAGTATTGCTAGATGTGGACACAGCTACTCCATATCAGCAGAGAAGGGATTGCCTTGGGAGCACGGCACGTTTATTCCTTGTCACTGGACTTAGCAAGTTATATTTGATCAGATAAAACAAGGGAAAGAGAAAAAAAAAGCACAGAGGAGAGTTTTGGCACATATAAATGTGTAAACTCAGGCTCGTAAAATTTTATACTACTTAGTGAAGACATTTTTTCCCTCTGAAGGACTCTGTACTACTAGGAAAATGTGTATACAGGCAGGGTCATGCTCTCCATGTCACCCATGAATAATAAATCCCTTCTCTACTTAGAAAGCCACTCCAAGGGACAACCTCATAGCAAGGGTATTCCTCAGAGGAAGCAGAAGGAAATAAACATGGACTGTCATTTTTAGATCAGTTTCTAATGAGTGCGTCAGAGCTTAAAGGGATTGTACAGCTTCTTGCTGGCTCAAGTGCAAAAGGAAAGAAGAGGAACATGGTATACCTTGGGACATCGAGGTAGATGGACACTTCCACATTACCTTCAGAAGATACATGAGTAATGGATTCATCCCTCAAAACTTCACTATATTCCAGGACTTCTGCATGCAACTCTTAAACCTCCTACACTGACTCAGAAGGCTGAGCATTTCATACTTGGAACAAAGTGTCAAAAAGTCAAGTCTTTGGAGGCCTTCAAGGTACTTGCATTTTCATCATCATGTTATCATACAGTCCCATCCTGCGGGTTGGTTCTGCATCTGAAGTAAAAAGGAAAGATTGTTGTTCCTAATACTCTTCTCACAGCCTTTCTCCTACATCTGCTTACTTCCCCCTGGGCTGCCCATTCCTCTCCACCTCGAGTCAGCACAGCTTGTCCAGCCCATCACCAGCACTGCAGCACCAATTTGCCAAGTAGAATATTTCAGGCAAACACTATTTCTTATAAAGTGAAGAGCTCTGAATACCTAACATGCATATCCATCAGACAATTTTTGGCCAAGTCTGAATGCTGCTGCCAACTTCCAGCTGCTGCCTTTTGACTTATTTTGACCCACGATATCCATCCCTACCATTGAAAATTAATTTAATACAAGATGGACTGGTATCAGGCCTTCAGTGCTGTGTTGTCTTTTGTACAGTGAAGCTAATTGTTTAAAGTGTTCACTAGCCACACTTGACTACACCAAATTTTGGGGGAGTATCAGGTTCTCCTTATACTGAGGCTAATGGTGTGAAAACTGTGAGAGTATTTTCCAGCATTTTTATGCAGGTTCTACGTGGGTTTAATTTCCCATGATCTTTTAGATTAATGTTTGGAGGGAGAAGGTATAGTTCACTGCTTTTCTGACATCAGTAAGGTCTTGTCTTAGGCTGGGAGAATATTGGGAAATGGGGAATATTTGCAACTTCTTGTCTGACATGGAGCTCTTTGTCCTCCCAGTATGAAGGGAGCCATATCCAACCCAGGGAAACTCTTTGGCTGAGAAAGCTTCATTTTATCTTTACCAGCAGTAACCACCTTCAAAAGCTTCCCCTGATTACAACCTGCTTGGAGAGGCAATAGCTAAGGGGATAAGCAAATTTACAAAACTGTCCCTATTCTCCTGTTGCCCTAAACAACTTCCACTTAGATTTTTTTGCCTGGTTACTTACGCTTGCAGGATCCAAAAGACCAACAAAGGTAGATAGTTTGTGAAAAGTTCTCTTGCTATGTTATACATTGGTTGCCAATATTTTGGTAAAGATAAATCTCAAGCTACAGCAGATTTCAGTCTTCTCTATGTTAAACATTAAAGCTACGCCTTTTAGGCTAAAACTTAAGAGACAAAGAAGACTAGGCCCCTATCAGTGTGTAGATACTGCCACAGATAAATTCAAGCATTAACTGAGAAAGCCATGTAAAGGTAGAAATTGTGTCCTGTTTAAAATAAACTTGAATTTTGTCATTTGTCATACATTTGTACTCAAGAAATGGATGGAGATCTCTTAGGAAAAAAAATATATCAGAAATACTGGGCTTGGAGTCTTAATGATTTTGAAAGAATATAATCTAAACATTAGTAAAATCAATGGAAAGACTCCCAGAGACTCTCAAAGGGCTACAAGTCAGGCCTGTGAAACAGCTTATCTAATGAGACTACTAAAAGAAGTGATTTCACAACATCAAAACCCAAAATCAAAATCAAGAAAAAAGTTTTAGAAGTTTCTTCTTAAATAACCTACATGTTCCTCAAGGAATCCAGTGGTATAACTCCTCAAGGGATGTAGTTATGCCAAATGAACAACATATGAAACTCCTTGGCTGTACCGCAAAATATTTTTAATGGCTTTGTTTATGCTTTGAGATGAAATATTCCTCACAGTGATTTGCATGGAATGTTTACAGCCTTGTGTATTACACCATTATCAGATAATTCACAATATCCTCACTTAAACAAACAAATACAAAATAATCAAACTTGACAAGTCAAAGAAAAGAAGTGCTGGCAGCTACGGAAAACACTGAACAGTCAGTGGGGATACAATAATTTCCAAATAAAATGCCATAAATATCAGACTATAGCATATGATTTAATAGCAAATTCTTCATACTGTGCATTAAGCTGGCAATATGCATTGTCAGACAATAAACAATGTTCACACCTACTAGAAATAGCACAAAGGACCCATGTGGTAGCAACAGTGCATTTCCCAATGAGACTAAACATTAGAAAAATGCGATTGAGCAACATGAGTGATTGAATTCTTTCACTGCTGCTGCCTTCTGTTTTCTATTTATGTTACTATTGCTGATGAGCCAACCTTCTGAAACATACATCTCCTTTTCAGGGTGGGTTGGCAGAGCAAATGCTGCTGCACTTTATTCCAGCAGCTAAGGACTGTTCTCTCAAACATCAGGCAGTGACCCAAGATACAAACCTTCAGGTGCTGTTTGTGCTTTACAGATCACTTCTGCATCAGTTTTGTATGTGTGTAACCTCCAGGAATCTGACGCAAAAAACAATTTGCAAGCTTATATTTTAGCATTTTTTTAAACCCCTCTCATATAAACATGTCAGATATGACTGCAATATTCTGAAGGTAGTGTTGACTGCTTTAAAATCCCCATGAGCAGGCGTGCCTGGTTTAGCAGCCTAATTTCTCTCAGACCTTTTCCGACCACCTACACTGAGGGTACACGATGTCCTGGCTCTTTGCGTGTGTGCGGGTGTGTTACTGGTGTGTAAATCAGAGCAGCTGCAGCCAGAGCAGCTGCAAAGACACATGCTCTTTGCTGATCTGCTTGGGGGATGTGGTACTTGGGGTTGGGGTGGGGGTGTGTGCAAACGGACGAATGTGGTTTGTGTATAGCTGGAGGACTTCCGTCTTGGAATTGTGGGATTAATGACACGTTAAATCCCCTCCAAGAAAGTGGATTGAGAAGAATGAAAGAAAGAAAGAAAGAAAGGAGAAAGGAAAAAAAAAAAAAAGAGGAGGCAGGCAGGCTGATGGCTTTTCCTGCAAAGTTTAGTACTTCAAAAGTTAACTTCTAAGAAACATCAGATGCATGGATAAAGCCTATCCTGGACAATATGCAGCAGCCCTTTCCTTCCCATCAGCATCTCCAACTTGCTGCTTACCTTTGTTGGATTTCATTGCTGGCCATTAGCATTGAGTCAGCTCCATTAGGTAAGGTTTTTGTACTTTTTAATTATTTGATAGTTATTTGGGGGATAGAGTTCATGGGTATTTTAAACTGAGATGATCTTGTTTACATTTACTTTTGAATGTGGGTTAGAGGGATAGAGGGCTATTATTAGAAAGTCTCCAATATAGAATGGAAGTAATGTTAAAATAAACAACTAAGGTAATGAAGAAGGTCACAGTGATAACCAAGCGTGCTTACAGCGCACAGTGATTATTGTCCATTAGAGATTTTTTCCTTTTTTTTTTTAATAAAGAAATTGCTCATAACATTTTGCCAGAAATGGAATATACAAAATGAAGCATAAAAGCAGAAAAAATTTTAAGAATCTATTCCTCTAAGGAAAGAAGTATATGCATGGTATATCACAGCGATATTATAGATTAGCTAATTACACATATAATAATACACAGCTGTACAGTCTCTGGCAATAAAAACTTCATGAATAATTTTTCTACTACTGTACACATTAAATATAAGGCTTATTTCAGTCTAGCATGAGTTCGAAGAGGACATAGATTTTACATATGTAGCTTGTTTATACAGCTTTATTAATCTACTGTAGGAATACATTGAAAATCATTAGTAAACTAGTAAAATAATATACATAATTCAATTAGTAAAACCAGACTTAATAAAAAACAAAAAAGAAAACATGAGAAAAGCGGTGGGACCAGAGAACAGTGCTGTGAGTGATTATGGATAGAGCTCTGGCAAGCTCTGTGGAGGCACTCCCCCTTTAATGGCAATACATTGCAATATTTTACAAAATTTAATTCCAGTGGAGTTTCTTAGAGTCTTAAAGGTGGTTGTCAGCCAGCACTCGTTAGCTCTATGAAGATAAAACAATTTAAAGCACTCTTCTCTTCAGTATCAAAGGGTCACCTAGGAAGTTTTGCAGAACTAAACACAAAGCAAATGACCTGTCGCCTTTATCCTCAAACAATACCTTTAATTTCCGAAACCTTTTGAAGTGTTGCCAGTTTTACGGAGTGTAGCAGCTACTTATCTGATAGAACAAGCTTTTCATCAAGGGGAAATGACCTTCTAACTCCTAGTAACTAAGTAACTGTATTTTCCACTGTATTTTTGTTCCTGAAGGTACTGTATATAGACATTCTTATTAAGATGGGAACACAAAACAAGAATTAAGAAATAGCTTGCTGTCTCTTAGGTGATGCAAAAGGATTCATAAGGCTGGGGTTTGGTTTGGGGTGTTTTTTTATTTTTTTGATAATGTGAACTTGAAGTAAATGAAACTGCTCAAATAAAGTTTAAATTCTGACAGACTGTGTTGTGACATTATAAAGTTATTAACAGAGCCATATGCTGTTTACTTTTGTACTCTTAATAAACCTACTAATCCCATAAGAATTTAACCATGAATAAGGAACGTCTGACCAAACAGCTTTTCGCAGATGCCTTTTGAAGAAGGAGAAGATGAGAAAATCCTTTAAAGACCAAGGAAGAACTTTATAATCTTCTGCTGTCTTATTTTAGGGACTGAAGTTCCCAATGACAGAGGGTATTCTCATTATTTGGGGGTTTTACATTATTTCCTGTGACTGAGAAACATGAAAGTGTTACCAGTAATGTCTGTAGCTGCTATCTCGTAGAAGATAAAGTAAAGCATCAGGGACAAAAACAACTCAGTGAATCATAGATGTGGGAGGGCTGAAACAACACAGAGCTTGTCAGACTTTTCTCAGATGAATTTCTGTAAACCAGTCAATCAAAAGAAAAAGACAATAGATTTTTTACAGAGGTATTTTAGACAAAAGTATTTATCTTAAAAAAGATAGTTGCTTGAAACATCACCTTCAGAATGGAATTGCTCCCCATCTCCTCTGGAGCCTTTTCACTGCGTACAATTGGAAAAGCTTTTCACTGGGATATGAGTTTCCTCCAAGGGCACCAACCTCCGTTGAAGCTCATGAAATCCACTGGAGCTTCACTGCAAGGTGTTACATATATAGTAAAATGAGATATAATTAATTGTTTGCACATTCACTCCACTGGATTTTCCTCAAATCTGAAACACATAAGAAAAAATTTGAGCATATCCTGAGGAGGAGAAGATGGTGTGAGGAGAAGACTAGGTGCCTACAGCCAACAGGAAAAGACAGTTCATTCTCAAACAATCCAAATGGTCTACTTTGATTAAAAAAAGTAAATGAGAATAGTCTAGCATGGCAAAAATTATTCAATGTACCTTTGAATTTTATAAATCCTGGTCTTCCTTTCACTATGTAATCTCTTTTGTCTGCTTACGCTACCCACAAACAACCCCTGATCTCAATCAGAGCTTCTGCTGTAAAATCTGAATGTCTTGGAATGTCTATGCCTTAAGCAAAAATCTACTGGCGGTGAGAAAACATTTCCCCATGAGTATTTCAAAAAAAGTAGTTGAGGACCTTTCTCGCTTCCCTGCTTCATGTATCTACAACTGACGACAAGCCCTCCCTTGGTCAGACCTCAGACATGACACCCATGTCCCCAGGAACCCCCTGGCACCCCAGGACTCCTGTCACCCTCTGGGTCCCCAAGCACAGGAGGTGTGCAAACAGCTGCACAGGGAAGCCCCAGGGCATCTGATCTGGAAACAACTTACAGGGATCAAGCTCTTGGGCTTGGGTTGGGTCACAGAGATTCCTGTGTCTTTAGAAATCACACTGGGTTTATGCTGGCTCCACATCTTTGTTCTGTGGAAAGCACAACAGGTGTTTATAGCGCTGTGCAAACAAAGAATACTATGCTGAATGCTTCCTTACAGAAGTAAAACCAACACTCCCTGGCTATGGCAAGTAAACAGTAACAGCTCCCAAAGTGAGAGGCACAACTTTTACGACATATTTCTCTCCCAGTATTGTCTTTAATTATCAAAAGCTGTTTACAGGTTAATATTTTATTTCCCTCTTATTTACATTTTTGTCAAAATCAAGTAACTCCATTGGCCTCATTGTCTGGAATTAAACCAGTTTTTATTGTTTGAACAAAAAGTGAAGTCTGATTCATCTGATTTTGTGCCATCAAAGCAAAACTAATAGCAGGGCTGTACAATTATTTCTGTTTTCTGATAACTTTTTTGTTCCACTCCTTTTTATCTTAAAGACAACAGGGTTATGAACTGCAGGGATAGTTCTTTCATAAGGAAGGCAGAGTTGGGCAGCTGTTGCAGCTTGCCGGTGAGAGAACTGGATATGTTTGTGACTTTCCTGAGCAGTATCAGTATGTCAGTACTGGATTTTTGGACTTTGAAATTTAGTAGGGAAATAATTTTTAGCATTTGCCTTTAAATCTTCTGATGAAAATTAATTGTTGCTTTCAAAGTTATGCAGCTTACAAAATATGTTTGGTGTGAGAGTGCTGCCTTTCTACTGCATCTCTCAGGGATCTGCCTATTTCCAGTTGACCTGCCCAGTGTGTACACTGTTGTCCTTTTTAAACTCCTTAACAGCTATTTATTACTCTGTGCTGTACTAAAATTGAGGATCCTTTTCTTAGACACTGTTCGTAACAGTATATAAAGGATATTCATGGCTAAAATATTTGCTTTAAAGGTCCAATTCTTCAAACTTATTTTGTCTCCAAATGCCAAATCCGAAGAAGTATTGGATACATCTAACCTCCTCTGCAATCAATAGGAGCTGCAAGTAGTCAACACAAATCAGTGTTTGCTCCTAAATTGACAAGACAAATTGCTGCAGAGAGGAAGCTTCATCATTTGGTTTTACTGATGGGATGGAGATGTGAAGTGGCTCAAGGTCATGCAGAAAATGTTTTGATGGAGCTGAGATCTGTACCGAGACCTCATAGTTCACAATCCAGACCCAGTAACTACAGTATAACTCATAACTGGAACAAAAGCCAATATAGTAAATAGAAGTGCAATAAAAATGCTAAATCTTTCTCCATCTTCCCTGTAAACTCTGAAGTCAAACAACTACACACACAGACTCAAGTGGACACAAGGTATTGCTGGTGGGATTTAGACTGCTTGTATTTTAGATGAGCAATACTTGAAATCTCACACTTTGGTTTCAATCAGGTAAGGATCCATTCACTTCCAAAATGTTACACCTTCTTTATCATAAAAATATAGGTGAAGAGAAGAAGGAAAAGTCTATCCTGCACTAACTTCACTAGGGACAGAATTTTGTTTCTGTTTGCTCCTTCTTACTAGACCACTTCTGTAGCCTAATAAAATATTTCTGGCTTTGGAAATGGCTCTTTCATTACACTATATTCCCCTGCCCCCCTTCTTTTTTTTTTTGACATAGGCTTGCTGCTTCAAAAGGCTAAGAATATTGTGAGAAGTACCATTTTGTTGAGTTTTCACTGATTTATACTGTACCTCTTTGAAAAGTTGGGAAAATTTCTCAAGGCAGCCAAATTATTGGTTTGTCTGATTTTATCTACAAACCTGTTGCCTTGGACAGTTGCAGGTTTGCTCTGACTTTTTGGCTACTTTCTTCCTGGAGGAGGCAATTTTCTTGTCACCTCACAGATGGAGGTTTAGTGTTGTACATTGCTGATGCCCAGTCCACTGCAAGAATGGATTTTGTCTTTAATGCTTGGTTGGCAGGATATACTGCTCATTTCATGATTTTTAAGTTTTCTTCAAAGTAATGTATTTTACCTTCAGTTATGATGTTTATTAATTTCATTGTGGCAGCTACACTATGTGTTTTGCCCTCAGTAGAAGAGCTGTTGGGGCAAGACCAGAGGAAAGCCACGAGGATGATCAAGGGGCTGGAGCACCTCCCATATGAAGACAGGCTAAGAAAGTTGGGGCTGTTCAGCCTGGAGAAGAGAAGGCTGAATGGAGACCTCATAGCAGCCTTCCAGTATCTGAAGGGGGCCTGCAAGGGTGCCAGAGAGGGACTCTTCATTAGGGACAGTAGTGATAGGACAAGGGGTAATGGGTTTAAACTTAAACAGGGGAAGTTTAGATTGGATATAAGGAAGAAGTTCTTTACTGTGAGGGTGCTGAGGCACTGGAACTGCCCAAAGAAGTGGTGAATGCTCCATCCCTGGCAGTGTTCAGGGCCAGGTTGGACAGAGTCTTGGGCTTGGTCTAGGGTGAGGCATCCCTGCCCATGGCAGGGGTGTTGGAACTTGATGATCTTAAGATCTTTTCCAGCCCAAACCATTCTATGGTTCTATGGTTCTATAAATCTGAAAAAAATTGATTAGTTTGAAGGATATTTTTTTATCTGAATTTGAAACACCAGTAAACCCATGTGTTAACGCATGCAGTTGTTTGTACAGCTTTTCTGGAAAGACTTTGGTGTGTTAAGCTCTTAGGAGATTTACTTAATGAATATATGTACTCATTTGCTTCTTTCTGACACATATTATTTTGATTTTTCTGACATCTATTACTTTGATTGCTGTGTTCACACTGCATGGCATCCACAGGGAACCGCAAGGGAATAGTCTACATATTGAAAGAAAAAAATTGATTGCCTAATATAGTTGAAGGATTGTAGTAGTATGCTCTGTTCATTTTGCTGGTTTTATATTAATTCATCGATTGAGAGCAAGTTTATCTTATTCCCGTATTTTGTTCACAAAGCAGCTTCCATGAGCTGGATAGCAATTTATCTGCATACCGCAATAATGTACTGCCTCTCCTGTGGTAGCTGGAGCATTTTACAACTCAACTGTCCCTTGACAGCTTTGTGTGTTGACAATTTCAGTAAATGATCCCTCATGAAGTATCTTGATAATGCCTCATCAGTTCAGTAGTTCTTGCACTTCCCATAAACTAGTGGATACCTCAACTTTTCCTCCTCCTTATGCTAATAAAAGGCATTCGCCATCTCAGACTCACAGTCTTACTTGCTTTTAATTTTTTAAATGGCTGATTATTTTTAATTTGTCTCAGAAGGAAAAAGTCTATGGAAAAAAATGTAGATGACACAGAGACAAAAGGATTCTCAGAATTTACTGAATTAATAGCTCTATAATTAATTTAATGGTAAATATGGAGAATGACTTGGGATCTCATCTAAACAATTCATTCACAGGAAGGAGCCTGTTCTTATTTGCTGCTTGCTTCTCATCTCTGTTTAAAGTTGTCTTTTGCTGATGTTTGACTATCATGCAAATTTTTTATCTCATTGATTTTCTCCAGACCTATGTGAAACACAAAGGGAAGTAAAACTCAGTCACTAGTTTACTTAGTAGCTATGTTAGTGTTTTGTTATTCATAACTTAATAAATTCTTTAGAATTAGCATTATTAAATCTCACTGCATTAGTCATATGTTATCTGTTGACTGGTCGAGCTGCCAGAACATGCAGATTCACAAGCACCTTTCAGAGATTATTTTTAAAACTTTTCTTTTTTCCTTTTCTCCAATTATTTCCTTTACAATCAACTATGGGTATGCTATAAAATTAGTTGACTGTGACTCAGCCTCCCTCAATAAGACAGCATAGATACTTTCATTCACTCAGGCTACCTTATCATTGAGCTTTGTTCATTTCTTAATGGACTGGAGAAAAAAAAAGTATAAAAATTCACAGAGCCAGTTGTTCTGTTCTTTTATTAGATGTCAAGATTAAAGCTAGCAACAAAGACATAAACAGGGTGAAATCTAATTAGTTCCTTGTTTCTCTTTTGCAAGAAATACAAGGTGAATGAAGAGGAGGCTATTTCCTACCCCAGTGTACTTGCAACTCATTCTTTAAGTGCTAAAATATGTGGACATTTCATTTTCTGAATATGTATAAAGCAGAATAAAAATACAGGTAAAAGAAACCTATCCTATTCCTTGAGCTAGCCCATAATCACCCCAGAAGTTGTTTTTTTCTCCAACAAAGTCTTGTATGTGCTGGTGGGACTCAGCCACTCACACCCCATAACATTCCTGAAGTATTTGGACTTCTTGTCTCCTATAATGTCCTTTAAAAGTCTCACTCATAACTGTTAAATATAGAAATCATCCAGTTTCATGCAATTTTCAGTCCTTTGCCTGGACCAGTTATACCATTAGATCCTGTAAAAGAAATCCTTAGTAAACCACTGTGAACAGTTACACTGGGAATGCTGGCGTAGCTCATAGCATTCCCAGTCTGGAGCAAAGATGCATTTTGTTCATCCTCCACTCCCTGAGTGGGGGTACCTGTGCAGGAACATAACCTGGCCTACCTGGTGTGTCAGCACCTGCTGAAACAGCGAGAGGCAGGGCTCACTTGTGCCTGCCCAGCACTTACCTCCTAGCACAGCACCAATGTGATCCTGCCAATGCAACAAACCTCACAGGAGTGAACATTTGGTATATCCTTAAGTTATCATAGTCAAAGACAAGTGCCACATGGGAGCACTCGTGCTCAGATGTGGAGGGTTGAAGTTTGACTTAATCCCTGTCCCTAGAGTATGCTTTTGTGAGGACATTAGTCTTAAAGATACTAATGTACTTCAGGATAGCTGAATTTGAGTTGTAGACTATGATCCCAGCATAAGCTACACATCTCCCAGAGGAATTTTATAACTATTTTCTCCTCTTGACATGATTGCTGCCTTGCAATACAAATAACTGACATAAATCATAAATCTACTACCAACCCCCTTTGCTTTGCTTATTCTTTTTCATATTTTCTCAACTGATATCTTAGTCATGAAAATCATCCACAGTTTTTCCTGCTGCTTCATAATGTCTGTTATCCACTAACATTTCTTGTTCTGTTTGCTATTACCTATAGTCTGGACGGGTGTGTAGGCACTTTCTCTCATTAATGCACTCCTGATAATACTATCCATCTGCTGTTTCAAGGCAATTTCATCTTCTCTCTTAGGTCTGAGCTTGCAGATTGCCTCCTGAGAATACCAAGCATCCTCATTTAGTGCCAGCAGGATGTGAGGGGACATGGTGAGCTGTGCCTGGTCAGCCTTGCGCAGCAACCAATGAACCCTGGCACAAAAGTATTCGTATGGCCAAAAACTGTGCTGGAAGGAGCTTCTTTACCACTCAGAAAGGCTGATGGCAGGGACGCTAAACAGTAATTGTATGTACAATGATTGGTTGGAAAACAAGCTGTCTCTGAAAGTCTGTTTTTTGCAGCGGTATTGGATTTTGGTTTTTTAAGACCTCTAATGCAGTCAACTTTATTCTGGCTTCTTTAAATCAGGTTTGCTGAGAAATCTTTCCTTGGTAGTGAAGCACAGGCTTTCTGAAAGACCCTTTTGTGAAGTCCTCAGATTTAAAACCTTGCAGCTGGTCAGCACGTGAGGATAAGGTATGCCTTTTGGCAACCTTAACATACATTAGTACTGATGTTGCTTTCAATGGGGCTAAATTTATTACAATGCTAAAACATTACAATCCTGTAAAAGGTAGCACAGATGGCCATATGTGTACATAAGCATAGGAAACATCATTTTGGCCTCCACTGTTATCACTGGTTCATGTAATCATCGCTAAAATTAGTGCTGCAGAAACTCTGCAAGAAAAAATATGATTGTCACAAAAAATACACCACGCAAATCAATCCATTAAGCAGTATTTTTGCCTTTGAATTCCATCAGGGCTCACTGCTCTTATAGCCCAACTCTGCACTGTGACTATCTGCATAACAGTTTATAGACTATACGACTTCCCAAAAATAACCTACTTCAGGTTGAGTAACTGCTGTTGATCCACACAGGAAGTTTTTTTCCTGTCTGATTGCTTTAGCAATTGAAAACAATTAAAAATTTACTTTCCCACTGAGACAGAACCAGGAAAACCCCAAAGTGCTAAATGATAGCCTGATATTTTGTTAATCACTTCTGACAGGAAAGATGTTGTGTTTTAAGATAGAGGAGCTTGATCAATCTCTTCTGTCACAGACAAACGCCCTCAGAACTAGTCTATCGATTATGCTGGAGAGAATATCTTTAGATCTCTTCTTTGAACTGTTTCACTTTCGATTAGTAATTAAATACATCTTGGAATAAGTGTTCCAGTGGCAGTCTCTCATGTGTTCATCTACTGTAGAGGTGTAAATAGCAGTGATGGACAGCAGGTTCATTCATTCTATGGCATAATGTATATTTGCTATTTATAAAAAAATAAAAACAATTCCAGTATAGAGTAAGACAGGTAGATAGACTGATCATTCAATTGATCAATACATGGGGGCTTTTTTGTTCAAAACCATATGCCCAAGTGCATGAGCCTCCAAATGCCTCCCTTCTTAAGGTGAAACCTGCACCAAAAAAAGTACAGGTCTTCTCCAAACTTGTACATTTCCATAAAAAATTCATTAACAACATTTAAAATAATAAACACTTTAAATTCTTGAACAGTTCTAACCCAAGCATATATTTTTTAGAAGAATGAACAGGCTAAATAAAAGGGCAGTAAATTTTGATATTAGTAATTACACTTGTTTGGAGTCCCCAACAGTGCAGAAAGGAGTGATTTATGTTCATTTATGCTTAGGAAGCAATGTTCTAACACACTGATTTTCAACCTTATTTTTCATCAAAGGTCCTTTTCAATAAAAATAAAGCCACGGAGTAACCTGTGTCCCCTATTGTTTTATGCTTAGGAGAGGGCATATTTTGCATAAGGAAAACAAGATGAAATGAACTTTACAAAAATAATAATTTTACTGAAGAGAAAGAAGTCCTTAATTTGAGAGGCTCTGATGAAGGCCTTGGAGCCTGGGACAGCACATACCCACTGGCACAGAGCAGAAATCTAAACAGGGATATATTTACATAAATTCTGCATGAAGGCCTGGGGGCAGTTGCACTATTTGTTACATGAACTGAAATTTGGCATAGTAAGAGCCCTCATAGCTTACATAGTATTTCAGCCTATAAGATATGCCTGGGAACACCCATTCTCTAATATCAGAGGTTTCAAACAAGGGGCTAGTGAGACATTTCTCACACACACACACATTCCAGTGCAGGCAGGTGGGGGTGAGAAAAGCTGCTTTGGGTCCTGCTCCATAACAATATCTAATAACTTCTTCACAACCATAAGCTTATTCCTGTTATTTGAAGCCACCTTCATTTCCTAAAATGTTGTCTAGCGCTAAAGTGCGCTATTAAGCTGCTGCCATGTTTTTCCATTGTGATAGAAATTATTGTTCTATATAGTTTGATTTTAAGAGTGCATTCTGGCATCGATTTGAGGAAAAGGCACTATATAAAAGCAAAATCAATACGAAGAACAGTTATATTTCCTGAGCTTTTTCATTAGCTAAAAATATATACAATCAAGAAGGGAGGGGAAAACAATGTCAGTTTTTCCTAGACTGAAGTAGGACAAGACAGTGCATGGAAGAATATGCATGAATGTGCACTGACAGAAGTTTTAACCATGCAGCTTTTCTGGGTGCAGGCAGATTTCTGCTCTCACTATATCCAAACACTCCTGGAAGACATTTGCCTTTCCTGTGGCAGGCAACAAGCCACGGGAAAAATACAGAAATATGTGTATTTTGGTGAATGAGGTTCCTTGACTTGTTCTCAGTTTTTGTAAAAGTCAAACTGACCGTTGGTTGTATATTCACAGGGAAACTTTGCATTTGGTCAGCATTAAGAATGAACAGAAGGGCAATGAAAAAAAATTCTTCCTGAATCCCCACTGAACTCCACCCATGCTTTGTTCTTTTCTCCCAAAACATACCAATATATTCTTTCTATCATCTGAGCAGGCAGTCCTTTGAATGATCCCTGAATAAACTTCTCATCACCACATGCAATATTTTTTCTAAGATTTGCAAATAGAGCTGGAGCAAATTCAGAAAAAAACCCTGTGACCTATATTTCTACAATTAAAAACTTAAAGATATTGCAGTGAATTTTTACCAAAACCAAATCACTGCTGCTTTGTTTAAGCCCAGCTGAAAAATAAAATTCATACTGCTGTATTAGCTAGTATTCTAACACGGGTTACTAAACCATTAGGGAAAGCATCTTATTTTAGCTTGGAGTAAAATTTCACATCACAGTGTCTTTTCAGTATCAGCATGCAATTATGTGAGCAAGAAATTGCACACAAGCCTTTTTTTCTTTCTAAATGGGCTTTCTATAATAGCATTTTCATTAGCAGAAAATACCTGTTGTCTGTAGAAAAATAATTTGTCTTGTTTTTTGAAAACTAAATTATCCCCTCTAAAAGATCAGGTGAAAAACACTGTATAATTTTACAAGCATTCCAGATTAAATACAAAGTTCTGCTTATTTCTCATGGCCCCAAGTGATGTATTTTGTGCGAGAGTTCAAGAGTGAACCCAACAAGTTATTTATTTCTGAAACACAGATAAGGCATCTGGAAGATTTTATCAGTGTGATTTTGCCACTAGCCCATAATTCAGGGAACTGGGAAATAAAGGCCCAGAAAACTTATCAGCATGTGATTGTTCATTTGAAACCCAAGTGAAGCTGTGAAGGAACATGTCATCTGGCAGTAACAGTCAGCACCAAATGGCAGAAGAGGATCTGTAGGACAGCCACTGTGTAAAATTAGTCTCTTGGAATTAACATACCACTTACACTGTGAATACCAAAAAGCTTTACATGTATCTTCTCATATTTTCCTTTTTTGCCTTTCACTCTGGTTTGATATTCACAGAAACTCCCATCCTGTTACGGCTTCTTTTAGGGCTCTCAGTGAGGTAAGATAGTGAAGCAAACCAGAACTAGGTTGCAAAACTAGGGAAAAAGTAGCCGTTAAGTGGAATTTCATTTTTATTATCATAGATACCTGGCATACAGATCAAAACTTATTTCAAACCCATTTCATAAGGGTGCATCAGAAAGGTATCACTTTCCCTGCCTGCACGACCATTATATAATATGACTGCAAGGCGTAGCTTGTTGAACATGTAATTTCATGAGAGAGTGCTCCTTGCTGTGCATACACTGCTGCATTACAGGAAAGGTTTGGATTAAAAAGAACAAGCCTCCAGCTGGCTCTACTCTGCTTCTGCAATTATATGGTATGTCTCACACAAATAAGAGACGTTTGTCCACCCAATACATTCCTCTTGAGTTAATAATTGTAAGATGAGCTATAGCAAGATGTTTTGATGCTGTTTGCCATCTATCACTGTCCCAGGACTCTGCTTTGCCCCAGTCCTGTTGGTCTTTTCCTGGGCAGTGGTTAGAGCTTGGGCATTTTGTCTCCCCAGGCACTCTTCTTCCAGAGGGGAGTGGTAGGAAAGCATTCCTTGCTTCATCTCTAATTGTAGCAACAAGGTAGGATTTTACATTTTTAGCAGTCCTTTTGCACATCTCAGTCTCCTGCTCAAACTACTGAGTTTTGGGTTGATAGCAAATAAAATGGAAGAGTGCATTTCTTACACAGGGATCTCATGTTACAAAACCTGTTATAGCGCGTTAAATGCAAAGCTGTTGGTCCTGTCCAACTCCATTGATTTTCACTGGGAGTAGACCAGTCATATTGTGAGCAGAGTTTGGCTCATTTTTGTATTGTAACAACTGCCTTCAAAGCCATTTTCATTAAAAAAATACACCAACATTGAGACCAGCCTTACGTGTCACAGATTCTTGTTACATTATTTTTGCACTGCTTTTTCCAAAACAAACTATTTAAAAGGTAGTACTTGCTATCTGAATATTTTGATTGCTAATGTGAGGATATTCTGCTAACAGGCACGGTACTGAACAAAATGACCACACACTAGCTGTATAACAAGCACAGTTTATTAAACGAGCACACTAAAGCAAACACACACACTAACATGAATCAGGTATATATGTTTCCGTATATAGTGAAAAAGTACAATAAAGCAAATCAGATAGATATATATATGTAAGTAAAGCACAAAAGAAAATTAGGAATGCATCAAAACATTAACGCATAGAGAGAACAGAGGTTAAGAAGAAATATATCACCAGTCACCAACGAATCATCATCAATGCCCACACCTCAAGCTGGGAAGCCCCAGCCAATGCCAGGAGTCTCAGGCAATTGGGAAAGTTCACCACCCACAGGTGAGGCTTTCAGATTCGGTTACAAGAGGATCCTAGTTTTATACCCATAGAGAAACAACCGGCTTTATGCTAGCTCTGTAATTGTTTACTTGTGGGCCTGTGTAGTTTCTTATGATCTCACTGTTCATGCCGAGACCATTGGCAAGGCACCCTGATGCGGCCAAGTATGAAGGTCATAAAACAGTAGCACATCTACATTTTCCTGCCTCTTTCTGACACAATCACAATGAACATAAACATATATACTCTATCAAATACACTTTGACAAAAAACATACTTTGTTATGTCTCTTAGTCATGAGTGGGAATCAACTCTCAGCTAGGTTCCCATCCATTACAGAGAAAAGACAAGAAAATTTCCTTTCTGTTTTTATAGCATAAAGATTTATCACAGCTTGCTAAATTCTGAAATGATTAAGTCATATTAAAGACATAACTAATACAAATGTTTTATTTCTGGCTTCTGAAGTTTTATACTTGGTTCAAAAGCACATGTTGATTTTGAATATAATTTTTCTCCACTATAATGCAAATATTGCTCTCCTTCCACAATTGGTCACAATGAAGTCGATAAAATATGCACAGAAGAAATGCAAGCAGCATTTGGCTCAATATAAATATTGATAATGTAACCACCTAAAAAAAAATGCTTTTTATCATCATAAGTCTCTCCTGTTTTTTTATAGCTTTCATTGACCAAATAAATCCATCATATTTGAACTTCATGCATGTCCCTGAAGCCAACAGTTAGTACAAGTCAATTTTTAATTATATTTTTATAAAATCTACAATTTATTTCCTGATTTTGTAACACATTTTAAACAGCAAGTCATCAATATAAATTATGTAAATCTCAAGTGACCCCAAAGTCATTAATCTGACTGAATTTCACAGTGAAACTTAATACAGCAATAACCCACTAGCTCTCTGTTTAACAACACAGAGCAGCAGAGGTGGCTACAGCAGTGATGAACAATGGGAAATCACAGTTTTGTTCTAGATTAGTGTGATTTTTAACCTTTTAAATGAAATAGCTGTTGTGTTTCAAATACCTGTTGCCCTCTCACTTTAGAGCCAAAGGAAGATGGGTCTGTTAACCCTGAAAAAGAGAATAAAAGG
The DNA here is from genome assembly GCA_026283785.1 of Coracopsis vasa. Taxonomy (NCBI): domain Eukaryota; kingdom Metazoa; phylum Chordata; class Aves; order Psittaciformes; family Psittacidae; genus Coracopsis; species Coracopsis vasa. The sequence goes on from JANHGB010052976.1 coordinate 35,827, forward strand.
TTATCATCTATAGCACTGTGCAAACAGCAATGAACTGCTACTCTAAACTACTGAGCTTTACAGTCGCCTGGCCTGTGAACTTGTCTCCATCCTGTTCCTACAGAAAGCCACTTCAAATCCTGTTGTCAGCAGCAGAAAAAAGTCTGCCTAGGAGGACTGAGTGCAATAGTTGCCCTTTGGTAGCAGCAGCAGCCTCATGCCGGTTTCCAGCAGTCGTTTCTTCTGGAACCACAGAATGAGTTGCGTTGAAAAGGATCTTGAAGATCATCTAGTTGCAACCCCCCTGGCAGAAGCAGCAACACCTTCCACTAGATCAGGTTGCTCAAAGCCCCATCCAACTTGGCCTTGAATACTGCCAGGGATGGGGCAGCCACAACTTCTGGGCAACCTGTGCCAATGCCTCAGCACCCTCACAGTGAAGAACTTCTTTTTAATATCTAATCTAAATCTACCTTCTCCCAGTTTAAAACCATTCCACCTCGTCCTGTTGCTATATGCCCATGTAAAAAGTCCCTCTCCACATTTCTTGTAGGCCTCCTTTAGGCACTGAAAGGCTGCTGTAGGTTGTCCCCAGAGCCTTCTCTTCTCCAGGCTGAACAAGCCCAAGTCTCTCAGCCTGTCTTCATTGGAGAAGTGCTTCAGCCCTCTGAGCATCTTTGTGGCCCTCCTCTGGATTCCCTTCAGCTGGTCTATGTCCTTCTTGTGTTGTGGGCCCCTAGAAAACCAAAAAGGTCTTTTATGCCAAACTCCTTCCCTGCACAACCGCCAGGAAGGTGTTTCCCTCAACCCGTATGAAGTATAAACTCCCCCTTCTTTCCATCTCCTGTTACTGTTCCTTCCCTAGGCAATCTTGCCTCTCCAAACCTAACACCTGTTTCTCTCAGTTGAGCCAGTTTGTTTGCACCTCCTTTAAAACCACTTTTTTGATTTTCCAGCTGTTCTCTATTTTGGTGGCCGTCTCAGTCCTTTCCAGCTGCTACCTCCTTAGGCAGAGCTGTGCTGGCTCCATCCTCATCTGCTGGCAGCAGCCTTCTGCCTTCCCTGCATTTCTGTGTGTGGGCATGACCTGTATCCTTGTGGACTTAATACTATTAAAATAGCATCGAAGTATGTAAATCTGAGAAGCTGGCACAGGAGCAAATGAGAATGTTTTTTGCTCATGCACAGGAGAGAGAGTCACAGGGTTTAGTTTGTATTCTTCACTAGAAAAGATCACTTCATATTATTCTTTTAAAAGTAGGATGTGGTTATTTCCTGGGTCTCAGTCTGTGTGAACTAACACCAGCCAAGTTCATGCAGACCAAAAAGAAGACAACTATTGTAAGGCAAAATACCCTGGCTGTTAGACCTTTCCAGCTCCTCTTGCTTTCTATGCCTTTTCTTTCACTTTATGAAAGATTGTGCAGGAGACCAGCAGGTCAGAGGAAACAACTGCAGCATTTTAGGATGTTTGTTAAAACGTAGTTGCAGAGTAGAGCAAAGCAGCTTAAAAAAATGAGATTACTTTTTTGCCTTTCCTAGGAGAAAATTTGCTCATACAACATTCTTTCTTCAGCACTTGAAATGGTTTCTTTTCCTCTTTATGGAGTAAGATATACAGTCTGTTCTTCGGTTCATATTTTTTGAACTTCAGATACTTTTTTCCATATTAAAACATCTCACAGGCAAATGCACATCCTTATTTATACTTCTTATATTAACCCAGTTACACGGTGGCAATAAAATTCCATAATAAGAAATAAGAACTCTCATAGCAGATTCATAAAACCCTCCAAAGAACAGAGAAAGAACAGACCGTAAGTCTCATAAATCCAACTTGATTTATTCATAGTAAGAGTCTACAAATCAGACCTTTATATATTCCAGGATATTTATGATAAGATGGTGAATGTAACCCCCCCAACAAGTAAGAAAATAGATAATAGTTTTAAAAAAAACTTATCAAAAAAGTGAAATATTATAAACAATAATGTGGTTTGTAGGGATTAAATCCTATATGCAGTGGGAACAGCAAGAATAACATTTCAAAACTTTCATAGCTCCATGATCCCCTGAACCAGAACCTTCCAGCTTCGTTGCTTCAGTAGCTGCAGTAATATGCAGATATTTTCCCTTCATCAAATATACCAAAGTAACCTGTAGGGAAGATTCTATGCATCATACACATTTTCAGCCTCCAGAAAGTTTTTGAGGGGTTACATCCACAAGAGAAAGGGAGTCGTCTGCTAGAGTTTTCAGTCCACCCAGTGAAGTTGGAGGCATCTTTGGCTTTTTGCGGGCCATACCCAGGTTCTGGGAACATACACTGGAAAGAGGATTTGGCAGACATCACCATGCAGAGCTCCTTCAGTTACATTATAAAAGCCCCTTCAGTTGACCTATGTCATTGCTCTTGCTTAGTCCAACTCCCTTGCTATAGAGGCAGCATTCAAATCCATCTTTGAAATAGGTCAAATCACTTAGATATTTCAGTAGGTGCATATTCCCTGTTTTCTACCCCAAATATGTGTATAGATGTTACTCCTAAAGCAGATGTTCTAACAGCAACATTCTCCCTTAGCCTACAGAGTTCCCTTCTCCACTATGTACGTATCAGCAATATGAAAAGCATCCTCAGTCTCCCTTTTGCTAAGCTAAGCAAATTAATTTTAATCTCTACTTAAACAGCAAGCTCTTCATTCTGCTGATTATCCTAACAGCCATTTCCTCTGCTTGCACAAAACTGAACATGTACGCAGTGACCCAAATGAGCTCTATACAGTGGTGTTAATTTAACTGCTGCTCTACTGTAGTGTCAGCACTGAAAGTAGCTTTTCACATTACGGCGGAATCAGTACCTTGTGATCAGATAGTATATCCTTCCTTTATTAACACAATTCTGTTGTTAATTCTTACTCTTGCTAAGGTATTGCTTTGCCCTGGAAGTATTCAAGTCTCATTTGTATGCGAACAGGACTTAAAAGGGCCTTTGGAGATAATTCTAGATAACAGTATATAAGACTTGTGCATACTCAATTCAATAGTACTTTTTAGAGAAAGGAGGAAAAAGAATGTCCAGCAACAAAGGAAATTCTGTAAATCAGCTAGAAAGGTAAAAAGCAAGAATCCAGTAAATATCAGTCTTTTCAGATAATAGCTTTCACTATTCAGCTATTCTTCACCAGTTCCTTATCTAAAGCCTCTGTGGCACATGCTGATGAGAGAGAATTCGACCCATATAGACTCATAGAAGGAAGCGATGTACACTCTAGGCTCACTTTTCAGCTGCTTAACAGTTATGAATGCTTTTATTTTTTCTTTTTTTGGGTTTTTTTGGGGGGGTTTTTTTGTTTGTTTTTGGTTTTTGGGTTTTTGTTTGTTTGTTTGTTTTTGCTTTTGTTTTTGTTTTTTTTTTTTTATCATCTAGATTAGAAATCAAGCAATCAGGACCTTCCTACCTGGAAGGAAGGTTCTGCTTGATAGTATTTCTGCTTTTGGAACCTATTTCTCCCATTTAAAATTGTTCAAGTGCATATCAAGGTCAATTTTCTGTGAGGATAGAGTGGCCAACAATGGAAACTTTGTGCCTGCATGATTTTGTGTGATTATTAAATTCTCTTGCTTCTCTCAGGAATTCCCACACAATCAATGATTTCTGCTTTGGTCTTTCCCATATAAGTCATTGTGAAACACTCAAAAAAATGTGAATGCAAATGCAGATCAGCCTGTTTCCTGCCTGACAGCAGCTTACAGAACTGATGGTGAATCTCTTCACAGCTCTCTTGGGTTTTTTTAATTTTTCTGGGCATCCTGGTGAGTCTGTCTTTCTCTGGGAAAGATAAGGCATATAGCCTGGTTGTTAGAAGTCAGCCTAGGAGTAACACGCAGTACAGCCAAAGCCCATGTGTTTTTCATGCCTCCACCTCCCAGAAGAACATGCCATCTACACATCTAGGAGGGACAAATCTTGTTTTCTTCATAGTCACGGAGGGTTTTGATAAAAACAGAAGGCACTGCATGGGGCTTGAAGAAGCAGGACAGCCATCCTATAGCCTGCATGGCCTCATCAGCCATCGCAGTCCCCTGCACATTGTGCACGATATACAGGAAAACCAGGCAAAATATAGACATTGGAATAAAATAGCCTTCTTCTAGAGTGAAAGGTACGTGTACTTAGATACCAATGTTATCCAAGATCTGTAGGAGAAGATTAGGTATTCCTGTCTGGTGTCTGCAGAAAGCCCCTCTTACTCTCAGCCTAATGATGCACTGGTATTCAAGCGTTATTTCAGTCTTCAGCAAGCATTCACAATTAACATAAGGAAAGTAATACCTATGTATTAGTTTCTGTATTTGACTTGAAGAGGCAAATGAATAAAACTAAATAAACATCAACTATTAGACTATGAGACTTAACATGGTTCTGGAAATAGGCAATGGAAGTTTTAATTGCATACAGAAAGATTTCAAGATCATTGAGATCACTTCCATCTGAATGCTAATTACTGTGTTTTCCCAAATGAAAACCCAAAATTTACAGCCAGGCTCAGCACCCATTTTGCTTAGATCACTTCTTATGAGCAATAATGACCAGTAATGAAGCAGCCAAAAGCCCTGGTGGCTCTTCCGCAAATGTACGTTTTAGAGCCTTGAGACCTGATCCTGCAGCTGCCAGCTTCAGCCTACGAAAACCATTAGCAGCTGGCTTCACGTCTAGAAAAAAAAGAAAATGAAATATGCTGCGTTTTCACAGCAATCAATCAGGAGATGCAGTGCCAGGAAAGCTTCATAATGATGTAGATATTGCCAACTGACTTTGCAAAAAAATGTTCTTTTCAGGAGAAAAATATGTAGGCAAAAAACAACAGATGATCTCAGTGTACACTTACGTGCAGATGGTATTGATCCCTTTCTTATTTGGACAGGAGGGGACTGAGACCAGAAAGCAGCTCCCTTGCCAGAGGTATCAGTGCTCACCCTCATACCTAAGAGCAGCAGTGGGAACAGGACAGCACATTTCTGTGAACCCTTCTACACCACCTCCCTGGAGCCATCAGCAGGCTCATCCGCAGCCTTACATGATTAGATGAGTGACTTTGCTCACTTTGCTGAGCATTCTGTTATTCTTACCAAGAAAAAGTTCTGAGAGCAGAAGACCTTAAAATGAAAAATAAAGTTGGAAACCTTAGAGTTACATAAATGCAAGTAAACAGGGTGGGGAGCAATACAAAAGTGCTAATGAAGAAAATGTTACTTTGGGAGGTTGTTTTCTTTTTTTCTTAATGTTCTACAAAATGACTGAAAGCTATCAGCAGCATCACTGCCCTTAAATGTTGTATTTCCAAAGATTTGTCTGCATGTACCTCTTTTTATTATCTTTAATACTTCCTGACGGTGATACTGAAATGTCTGGCATTATTCACACTGTGAGCAGTCCTTTTGTGAGAACTGAATGAAAACAGGCTGATAACAAGAGCAATTTCATTTAAAAAACCCAGCCAGGTGACTGGTTACATTATTGAAACTATGCATGCAGAACTCTAACACTACCATATTGTTTTAGATCATTTTTTCCATGGTGCAGGAGAAAATATCTTTGTCAGCTCAGTGGGGAAAGGTTGGAGATGATTGAAATAGAACAGCAGGAGGAGGCTGATATGATTAGGTCACATAGCCAACTGCCCATGTATAACACAGTAATGGAGGTGAAAGTAGAGGATAACCTAAAATTAAGTTGAAAGGACACACGAGACAAAAGGCTACACATACAGGAGATGTACAATGAACTCCTTTGTACAGCAGGCAGAGTGCAGAATTTTCATGTTCCGTATTTAGGTATTCCCTGTTAATACTGATGCAAATGCTGTACTAACTAGTGCTGGAATGTTTAGAAAGCATGCATGCAGAGAGGCATGTTTAATTAATTTTACAGTCCTGGGCAGAGAGGTCAGAAGACAGCCTGTGAGTAAGATCACCAGCAGCCAGATTGGAGAACTGAAGAAAGAAAAGAGTATTTGAGAGAAAACTGGAGTTAGCTCTGGACCTACTCTGGTGATTGTTCACATCTCTTCAACATAAAATAAGGTCTTAATTTTGCTACAAGCCAGGAGGTAAGAAAATCATTTTTATAGGAAATCTTCGTTGATACAAATAAAACATAGTCTACTTTAAATTGTTCCTTCCAGGTAGAATGATGCTATATACAAGTCACAAAACAGCTGGTCAAATGAGTCATAGAGCAACCAGGGTATCAGCACTGTAGTGCTCTCCAAACAATAAATGATCCATAAAAAATCATTAGAAACTTCTTCAGTTTGGTGCAGAGGCTGCTGTGGGTCACAATGTGATCAGGGTGGCATTTGGTCCCCGATAATATCAAGCAAATATGTTGCTGAAACAGCTTACAAAATCACTTTTGCTAGTCACCTCCATGGTGCTATTTCAGTTTTTCGTTTTCAGGCGCTGTTTTGGCTTGAGGCCTGAGTTCACTTCAGAACAATTTCCATTGACAAGTTAGATCATTGCATGCATTCACAGTTGTGTAAGTCACAATTACCATCTCCAAATGTTTCCAGAAGACAGCAAGACTGTCTGGTAAAATCACGAAGTCATCAGACACTATAGAAGTGGGTGTTAGAAATTCCCACAAATTTATGTAATCACTAAGAGGATATTATTCTCTCCTTCTCTGGAAAAGGAACTTCAAAAGCAGAGAACAGTAGTAACAGGGTGCTAGTTACAATCCCAGCAGGAATGAAAGATTTCATTTCATCTGAGGTGAGGAAGCAGTTAGTACCTTGAAGAAGCTGTCAGGACACTACCCAGCACTTGCAGCAGAGCAAATATCTCACCTTCTATCTATAAACACACAAAGTTGTGATGGGAAGCCCTCACAAGCCAGGAAAGCCCAGAGCTAGAGTTGTTTACAATGCCTTTTTTGCTCTTTGCGCTTGAAAACTCTAATCCAGTCTCTGTGACAAGATCACACACTGATTTACTTGAGGACTGGCTCTTCCTTTGATGCCCAGGGTAAATGGCATTGCATTAGTAAGCAGTGAGCCAGTATTCCGTGTCGTTCTTATTTGTGAGTACATGGCTTTAATGCATGTACTCCACGAAGTAGCAAAAACCATCCTGGAAGTGCCATTCATTTCCTGAAAGAACAATAGAATCATCTAGGTTGGAAAATACCTCTAAGATCATCAAGTCCAACTGTTACCCAAGCACTGTCAAGTCCACCACTAAACCAGGTCACAAAGGACCTTGTCTTCCTTCTTTATTATAGCAACTGGGTGCTTAATGCACAATTATTCATTTACTTTCACAGCCCTTGTGGGGTGAAGGGCAGATATTATTTATGTCATCCAGACAAAGAAAAGTAGTAAAGGTCCATTAACAGGAGAGAAGAGCAGGTAAAATGACAGGGAATACAGATGCATTTGAAGTCTTTGTTGCTTAACTCTTTGAGAATTCTAATTGCAATCAGTTATTTAGCACAGTTAGTTTCAAGACTGTAATAGGAACACAAGGCACAAAAAGAAGTGAGACAGCTAAACATGGGTATATCCAGTTGTTGGTAACTGCCAATCTACCTTGAGTAATAGCCAAATCATTACTTGAATCATTAAAAATTATCTACAAAAACTTATGGAGAACCTCTGAGATCCAAAGGACAAAGACAGAAGTACAAATTCAGTACTTAACATCAAAAAGTGAAGAAAGGATTATTTGAGAACCTACAGACCTTCCAGACTACCTTCAGTGCAGGTTCCTAATGAATCACAACTGGCAGAGTTATTAGGAAAAATTAACAAGAATAAAATTTATTACCAAGGGTAGTGCACATAAAGCACAGCAGCTCATTAAACCTGTGCACTTGGACTTGAGAGGCCACAGCTGGAGTACTATGTCTAATTTTGATCATCATACTTAAATAAAGCTGGACAAATTAGAGGCAGTTCAAAAAGGGAACTAACAAGGGGCCTGGAAATGTGACCTGCAATGAAAGTTAAAAGAAATAGGTTTATCGTAGAGAAAAGAGAACTGAAAGGGGTTGCATTTAATCTTCTAACATGGGCAGCAGAGAAGGCAGCAGTTGGTCATTCCCCATATCCATGTAAGGCAGAGGAAGAGGGAGACCAGCCAGACCTCAGCAGAGGTGAAGGCTGGGCACTTTCATGAGAGACTTAAGTGGTGGGGCACCTTGTCTGAGGAGATCAGTGTCCACAAAACTCCCTTCACCTGGAGCTGAGAAGGGGATAGTCAAACTCCACAGATTGGTGGTGTAGCATCATTAAATCTTGCCTTAAAAGGGCAAAATAAAGTGATGGGGAAAAGCTGAAGCAGATTATTAAGAACAAATTGCACTGTATGAGCCAATTTTCTTCTCTGACAGTTACTGGTCTAGTAAATAAAAGGTGATTATGAGGTGTGATATATCCTGATTTCACCAGCATCTCAAGGCCAACAAGTTAATGGTTTCAGAGACAGGAAAATGAGGCTAAAAGTGTCTCATTCACTGAGGTGTCTCATTTGTGAATCGAGAGCTGCTTAAAGGGGAGAGAGGCATGGAACTGCTCTCCCCTTCAGAAACTTTTTCTTCATGCTGAAACAAGACCCCTTTAAAATGTTTAGTAAAAACACTTAGTAAGAGAGGGAAAGGGAGAAAGATCCTTTTCTTGTCTCCTCTATTTCCTAAGAGTGGTCAGCCCAAGAGATAACAGCATTAATTTGGGAAGTCTTGCTTGGGCAGACCCAGAGCAGAGCCCAAACCTTTCATTTTGTGGCTTTTTGTGTGCTTTGATTATTCCAAAGCACAGAGCTTCTTATCTTTTCTCACTTTTTTCCCTCCAGTAATTCCATACTAAAAATCACACAACGATAACTTCAGTGGAAAAACACACTTCTGTGAAAATTTCAGCTGTGGCAAGTCATTTTCCAGCAGAAATATTTTTCATCAGAAAGCTTGCAGCCACCTCCAACATTGAGATTTTAGGAGCAGCTAAGCTTTAAGTGCCTCATATTTCTGCATATCAGGGTCGTCAGTCAGGCACCCAGAAAATGAGGAGCATAAAAGTAATGATCACCTCTGACATGGCTGGAGTGACTTATCCAGCATGACACAGGCCCCCGTGGCAGCCGTATCAATCACCTCGTAGGGGCAGCATTCTCAGAGTATTTTTTTTCTCCAAAACATCAATACTAGCTAACATTTTTTAAACGCTGTCATCCATTTCAGTCAATCTTATTCTTCATCATTTCAGTCTCTTTCTATTGGGAAATATGGAGCGTATTTCATAGCATGAAGTGTCAAGAGAACTGCATCAAGGAACAACATCCTTTCCTTTGCCACTTCTATTTGTTTGCCTGAGATATATGTTCAGTAGCAAAATATACACATCCACCCAAGCAAGAGAGTAAGTAACAGTTCTGATGCACCACCACATAATAGGCATCTCTTAGACTTACTAAAAATTATAATATTCAAAACCTCTGCATGACCAGAGATAAGATTTTTAGGTAGTTTGATCTTGCTACCCAACATTCTAATTATTTTTGTCCTCCTTCATAACATTTGGGTCATTTAGATAAAATCTTAATGGGTAAAGCTACTGCTTATTTAGCTTATCCATACAATTGCTTTTAACTCATTTATATGGAATAATCTCACAAAAAGCTTATACTTCTCACTTTCATCATCCAAAAAGCGTACGAGAATTAGCATATGGTATCTCACTCTATTCACTTTATACTGATTCCAAATACTCAGGGGCAAGTTGTTAGTAGACAGAGAGTAAAACAAACATCTAAAATCCATGCCAAGCCCTAAATAGACAAGGGTGCCAACATCCCCCTTTTTGAAAGTCAGGGAACTGCTCAGAGGCCTCTCATCAGAAGGGTCCTGAAGATATTCCCCTGCGGCAGTACCTGAGGCTCCATGCAAAAGAGTTTGCAAAGGTTTTAGGGAATTTCTGGAAGCTACTCAGAAAGATAAGTTCTGCATCAAAGCATCACACTCTGCTAAGCACACAGACCAAGCAATGGTAACATCTCTAAGGTTCACAAATATTATGCTGTATGTGTAAAATGGGATTGTGTATAATCTGTGGTCTATGTTGTTGAATGCATGTGGTTTACATGACCCTCCTGGTCCTTTCCTTCCCTATTTGCTTTGACCTTTGATTGCATTGCTCAAATGTTGTGTAGTTCTTTGCCCCCAGCTCAGGCTAGACCTCATGGCAACAGGGACACACAATCTGTTTTCCCAACTGTATGTCTTCCTTTCTCCTTCTAGCAAGGTTTTTTCTCATAGACAGGATTTTTTCCCCCTGTCAGCGTAAGAGGAGCTAACTCAGCTGTAGTGTTAATTTTACTTGGGACAGAAGAAATTATTAATTGGTTTGTTTATTCTCTTTAATCTGAATCTTGTTTGTTAACACCTCCAACTCCTACTTGATTTGGCAGAAAAAAATCAAATTCTTATTTTAGCTATTATAAATATATATATACCTATCTTATAAAAAGACTGAAAAGCAGAGGTTCAACATATATGCACACACATGTATGATGACATCTCAGTTCTTTACATCCTGCTGTCCTGGAAGAGGAGACTTAGCCTAATGATAATTTGTAGAGCCTTTTCCAAAGAACTAGAACACCATTTCTCATGAAATCACAGCCAAAATAACCTGCTGCTGTAAGAAATCTTTGAAAGGATTTTGGCAATGCAAAAATACTGCAAATTATTATTGCAAATAAGATTCAATCTGTATGAAAATCTATGTAATTCTTGGCATATACCCATGCACTCTGTGGACTATCCTAAGAAAAAGTTTGCCTTGAAAGAGAAAGGTCATTTTTCCTCCCTTAGAAGAGGATTTTAAATGATTGGACACATTCCAAGAATAGGTCTGAGAAGAAAATATGAAAGCTGTAATCCTGTGATCAGAGTGATAATGTTTTTGGTCCCTGATTAAAGAGAAATATTCAGCTTTGATGTACTCTTTGTAGTCAAACAGTCATAATGAATAAGTAACAAATATCAAGAAATGAGTTCAAGAGAAGTATAGAAATTAACTGGTTCAGATGGCCACTTCAAGTCAGACCTACATTGTGTTATCCATGTGTTATCCATGTCAGTGATTGAGGCCCTAATGGCAGATCAGACTTGCTGGCAACATGAGCATATTTGCATGGTAACTAAGAAGAATTGCAAACTAAAAAGGTGCAAAAATGTAGAAAAGGCAGCTGTCTCTAAGGGCAGATGAAGATGAAGACTGTGTCTTCCTGTTGAAGAAATACATAGAAATACTGCATGGAATAAAGACATTGAGATAGACATATTTCATGACGTAGAGACATGGATCCAGAGTGGTTTGGGTGCACAGTGTCCTGGATTTAGCAGTAGCAGTCATTTTTCTCTTCCTTAGCAGCTGGTGCAATGCTGTGTTTTTTAACTTTTGGCCTGGGAACAGCGCTGATAACACCGATGTTTTCAGTTACTGCTCAAATGTTTAGTCTGACC
>JANHGB010052976.1:47429-62071 GCA_026283785.1 Coracopsis vasa
GAGCTGTTGTATTCTCTTCCCTTGTTATTTCCTTTATAATTATTATTATTGGTGGTAGCTGTAGAGATTTGTGTTATACCTTAGTTACTAAACTGTTCTTATCTCAACCCATGTGAGTTGTATTCTTTTTGATTCTCGTCTCCATCCCTCTGGGAGCCGGGGGGGGACTAAGGGGGAGGAGTGAGAGAGCGAGACTGCGTGGCTGATTTATGGCTGATTGGGCTTAAACCACAACACACAGTTAGGGGAGTCATTTATTTATGTGGCTGATCATGTGGAATATGGGAGATAAATCAGAATTAGACATCCTTGCTTGAGGTAAAGGACAGGAAAATAACTGTATTATAGAAGAATCACCAGGAGACTGAAGCAGTCTCCCTGCCTCATGTTCCCATGCAGATGCTATAGCAATAGTTTAGAGATAAGAAGGATTATCATGAAAAACAGTGGGCTGACCCTCTTTTTAGCACTGTTCATGCCAAAATGCCTCTGTGCTCTACGCTGGGTAATCAGGGTTGGGATAAGTGCCATGCCAAGACATATTTCATTCTTCTATATATTTATGCTGTGTGCATGCATTGTTTTCCTGACACCAGAGCAATAGCAGCTGTGTGACTTCCAGCTTGTAATGTGATGGGGATATTTTTTTTGCAGGAGACCTGTGTTTTGGATCTGGCTGTCCCGCAGTCAGAATAAAAAAAATAAAAGATACGAGCTCATCATACAGGGCAGTTCATGTGAATTAATGCAGTTGAGATAGAGAAAACAAAAGCACAGAAATTGTACTCCTTGGAGCAAATGTCATGAACTGATCACCTTCAGGAGCACATTTCAAGTGAGCAGAGCTTGGATTAAAATGGCATTGGCAACATTTTTCTCTACTCAGCAAGATCTACCATAGTTTCATTTTGAAAATGACAAACTTGGCCTAGAGAAAAAGAAGCCTATTTTTCTGAAAGTGAAATATTTTCTTTCAGTGCATTTGCAAATGAAATGACTCAATGCCTCCTGCTTCCAAGATATTTTTTCAGGTTGAAGAGGAATTTAGACCGACTTTTGATTACTATCAGTCTTTTTTTGTGATTTTAGAGATTCTGTTTCTCTGGATATACTGAAAGTTTTAATTTTAGATTCAAATAAGTTGCTTTTCCTCACTGGACTGGTGAATTGCAAATCATCTACTCACTAAATTTTCCATGTGCCAGTAACATCTGCTCAACAGTTGCCTTTTTAAAATTTACTACAGCACAGTATGATAGCTGTGTCTTTCTGTTCCTCCTACATGCAGTCTTTCCTTTTCTGGTTAGCTCTGGGTGCTGTCTGTACTTATTGCAGCAGAAAAATGTAGAACATTAGCATCTGTTAATCCTTTTTTACCTCAAGTCTTCACATGTTTGTCCAGCTCTGCTTTTCATTGTGCCTGTTTGCCTCTGGAATAGCCTCAGAATTCCAGATACAGCAAAATAACCCAAAGTGTAGCCTGCCCCCATGGTACTGCTGGAAGGCTATTTTAGAATTAAGATAATTCAGTGGTTTAAGTGTGTTTTCTGGATCCCTAGGAGCAAGCTTTTATCCCAGTTTGCAGGGATTTAGTCATTCAATTGTTATTAATATTGAGCCATGCTGCTGAATCTACATGTTCTGTAAGGAAATAACCAAATGTTAGTGCTTTCCTTTACACTAGACACTTATTTCAGCAAATAATAGAACAGATGAAAGAAACTTGTCTAAGGACAAGGCCTACAATTTTGCAGTGGCATAACAGAAAAAGAATGAAAGGCTGAAACATAGCTAACAAAGACCTTCACTGTAAATTTGGACCCTGATTTTTCTTTCACACCATGTTTGAAAGTAATATGTGGGGTAAAATAAAGAGTTGCAGTTCCTGCCCAAAGGGTGAGTTGAAGGCAGGGTAAGGGTGGGGACTGAAGTGAAAAGGGAAAACAGCTCATCTCAGGCTTGCAATCCCAGTATGATTCACCTTTGCAGTCTTGAGCATTGGGTCTTCTGGTGTTCGTCAAACAGAAACACAGACCTATCCACAGTGTGCTTTGAATGAGAGACAATAAGCCTTATGCTGCATACTGCTGTGATGAAAAGCTGATTTTTGGACCACTGAGAGCGAAACATGCCAAACATGATCAACTGCAGAATTAGTCTAGCCAGTGGAAAAGACTCCAAAAAACAACACTAACACTAACCTAAAACCCAAAAAAGCAATTCAGTGATGTTTTTTCAAAAAAATAGAATTACTTAAGAATCACGTGGGTAGGAAAATTCTTTGAGATTGTGATACTTTGATACTTTGATGCTACTATACATACAAAAATATGATGGTATTTTTGACTACTCTTTGTCTCCAAACTATTCACAAGTGAGATTTTAAGTGTAACGGTTGCTTACATAACAAGGGGTGAGAGTGAGAGTCCAGTAAAGACATTTACTCATACCTGGTCCACCTCTAAAACAAGTGAATGCACTTAGGCAAAGCAGTTCAGTTTGATAGTCCATGAGGAGCAATTTTCTTTGCTGCATAGCATATGGATCAGAAAGGAAGGAGAGCACAGGACACCACAACTGGGAGGCTGGGCAGTGATATGTCTAAATTCCCACTGATGGGAGCAAATGACAGCAGGTAAACCTTGCCTTTTAGGGACTTTGCACCTATCTTACCCACTTCAGAAGTCTCATCTGTGAAACACTCTCCCACAGCTAAGTGCTTCTGTCAGAAACTCTTGCCTAGAAAAAAAAAAAGGAGACATTTTCCATCCCATTACAGTCAATAAGCAGAAGTTGTGGCAAAGAACTGGTTTTAATATCCTGCTCCCTGCTTTCTGCACTGCAGGGATATCATGAAGCAGCAGAATATTTTGGTATCAGACCTGTAGGTTTTCTTGATGAAATTATGTATTTTGTAAACATAATTGAATATGCATCAGTGCAAAGAAAATTAAAAGGGAGGCAAACAGCTCTGGAAGATGGAAAAACTGGCATATCCTTATCTATAGTTAACAATGTATAGTTAACAAAATTATAACAAAGGAAGCAGTTTCAGTGGGAGAGGAATCTGCCACAGAATATCCAAGTGCTCAGGCCATTGCCCCAGCACATGCCAGACCTTGTTTCAAGTCAGGGAAAACTAGCCAGCTCCAAATCTGCCAGTGCAGCCCAAACCCAGCAGAAGATGTTCCCAAGTCACTTGCCCTCTCACGTTTGTTTGCCTTTCATTGCTCTTCTGCCTGGTCTATACTGCAGACTGTGCTCTAAGCACACCTAGTGCCTCTCTGAGCATATCCACTGCGTGCAAACAATATTTATACAACTCAATTACACATAAAGGCTAAAAAAAGCTAATGGGATCCTCATTTCCAAATGCAGAAAGACGAACACGGTAGAGGATAAAAAATAGAAAGCCTTCTTGAGGTCACCTGTGAATAAATGTGAACAGGTGTAAGATCTGCACGGCAGCATGTGGCACTACCGCTTCTCAGTCTACCACAAGCAAACCTGTTTTCATTAATGGGCTGACAGGTGTGTTGTTCAAACCATGTGGTTAAAAACATCTTTAGGTTTCTGTAATATTCACCCATGCAGTGGATACTGTGGGAGATGCAATAGTCAGTCTTGCACATGGGACCACAGCTGACTCATGCACTGGTTTGGAGACGTAGGTCCACAGCGTGTCTTTTGAAATGGCATGTATCTGCTTTAGTGAGAGCTAAGCCTTCATTGAACTGGGTTGGAAAACGAAATAGAGCTGCCAGGGTTCCATTCTAAGGTTTAGCTATATGTGCTCGTGCAGGATATTAGCAGATGCCAGACAGATCTACCTGTACAAACTTTCTGTTCTCTAAACAACTCATAAAACACAACACAGAACTGACCAAAGCCTGTCATTCACCAGGTTTCAAATAATCAAATTTTTCAAGTTTCAAAAGCAGCTCGGCAATGACTGCAAATTGCTAAAGAATAAAGGAGCAAATGATAAATTGATTGCCTGCTGTTTCTTTGTGTACTAATTTGTGTTATGGCTTTCCAATCTGAAATTGCTTGAGTAGATTTTTGCTGTTTGTTTTTTGGTGTTTTTTTGTTTTGTTTTTTTTTTTAAGCTCAAATTGCAAACGAAATTACTGTGGTAAGCTGAATACATCAAGTGTAATGAAGAATTGATCAACTGCTATGTTGCAGGGCTTTTGTGAACAGTGGTTTCTAGCCTATCATCTTAAGATGAAAATTACAGTTATTAGCCAATTACCAAGTAAGAATGCAAAACTGAGTCTGATTTTGATAATAGAAAGATGGAAGAAAACCTGAAATAGTGCAAGCTTTCCTATACTCTCCCTGTTTTATTTATGGGTAACATTTTATGTTGAATTATTTCCCAGCAAAAGAATTAAGTTCTTGTTACTTCCTCCTTCAGTAATGCTGGTTTTAAACCATCTTTTTCAATAAAAGGTATAACTATTTTATAAGCTAAAAGTCTACTCCCACTGTTATCAGGCAAGGAGGAGGTGGAGGAATAGAACTGAAAGCTCAGCATGAAAATGGCTCCATGGAAATAAAAAATTACTAGGATTCATCTTGTCTGGTGAGAATTACCTGTACTACCTCAGTGTCTAAGAAGGAAAGAGAATAGTTCCCACTGAGAATAATCTGTCCGGTAATCATGTTTTCTGGTATTTATTTCCTAAAGAATTAGAAAGTGCCACTGCTACACCCCCTGTGAAAACTACCAGCACCACACTGACTTTGGCGAAGGAAAACCCCATCCCATCCCAACCCATCCCTTCATGAGAAACTCTCCACATAGCCTGTGCAGCTATTGAGGAGTGGAGCTCATTTCCTGGCTCAGAAGACTTTATAAGGACACAAATCCCTCCAGCACATTTGGAGTCATTTTTAAATGAGCATAAGTTTTAAAACACATGATACTACACTGTGATCAAAGTTAGTTCAGTGTAAATGAGAAAAAAATCAGTTGGTTTATCTTCTGCATAGCTGATCCCGATCAAAACACATCTGCCTATAATATGCACCATATGCAGCAACAATTGTCTCATGTTTATTTCTATGCCTCCTTAATCCCCTATGTGCTCTGTAAGCAAGCATATCTGTATCTGCAGCTCTAGCTGGATGGCCAGAGAAAGGCATTTTGTTTCACACACATATAATAATGGAGGTGTTTTTTCTTATTATCATAATTACATCCCAAAAGATTGCGCAGGTAGCAGCTGTAAAGGTAATGAACACTCATCTGATACCAGCTGAACTGGATTTTCTTTTATATCAAAAAGCAGCTTATAGCTGAAGTCCTTATTGATTCCTGAAACCTTGCTATTTTCATGAAAGCTTCTACTACTCATAAGCAAGCAGAGATCTGTGGAGCAGTCAAAGCAGAGTTGACCCTAAACAAACAGAAAAATTAGTACCTGTTAGAACCATGAATGGGTACTAAATTTGTCTAAATAAAAATAGTAAATGCAATTATCTGGAGGGCTTAATGTATAGGAACTAAAAGCCTTGCTCTTTCATGGCATGAATAGGCACCAACAGATCTCATTCATGTGCTAGACACAGAGGGGCTGGTGTTTTTACAACTAGACATACAAGATTCCCCTGAAATACCACCATGACTGAGGGAACCTGCTGGTTGAATTTGTGACCATCCTGTTTCTATAGGAGGAAAGCACTGATGCATATTAATTTTAAAGATAATTATGACTATATGTACAGAAACCATATCTTTCAATTGTCAAAAAAACAAAGAGTGAGGATTGCTGATAAGCTCTGTTTCTAGAAATCTATTAATGTTGCTCTTCTATGGTTGGGAGTGCACAGCTTAATCTTACCAAGCTGGCCAGGCAGGCTGACGACTATTTCTAGCTCATGACCTTTTATTTTAATATTTTTTAATCCATCCAAAATTCTATAATGTGTGAGAGGGATTTTTTTGCATTTGTAGCAGGAGCTGCTATGTGTTCAGTTCTCCATCAACTCTTTCCAGATTTCAAAGAGTGGGCAGCCTATGACAGGATGAAGGACAAGGTCAAAGATGACCTGAATTTGGGTAGTAAGGTGATAAGATCCTTCCAGGTTTGTGCATTAGTTGGGAAGTGGAGTGTGTCCACGTACACCGCTGCAGAACAGAAATGAATAAAACCTTTTTTCAAGGGCAAGAACAAACCAAACCGTTCTTTCTAAATGTCAAAACCCTGACAGAAAAGCCCATTATAAACATGTGACGAGTGTGTGACTCCCGAAACCACTATTGTGGCAGTGAATGAAATGAATAATAGTGATGAATAATAGCAAAACAACAGCAGGAAAAATTGCCTCGTCACCCTGCATAAATTAGGATCTAAATCACACCCAGGACACACACATGAATCTGGCATTTGGCAGCGCTAAGCTGCCTTCAGTCAGATTCCCCTTATCTTTCCACCAGTCTCTGCTGCATGCTGGATGCACTGACAATAAGTTAGTGGCAACACTTTCCTCAGCGCTCTATCACCCACATACAGAATTAAATTGAAGAAGTTGCTGGGAAATGTGGCCAAAATTCAGCATTTGCCATGGGAGCAGTCTGGAAAAATGTGTGGCTCTCAAACTGTAATTAGCCTGCATTGCTGTCGAGGCTTGGAAATCGCTCCAGCTCTCAAAGGGGTAAACCATGGAAATCAAATTTCCATCTGAATAGAGCCCAGTGGGTTCTAAAATCAAAACATGTGAGTTTGCTTTTGGTACTGCTATTTAGGAAAGCTATATTTGCAAGTGTATGTTCAAGTGAGATTAGGAGGTAAGAAAGAACCTTTTCATTTATCACTTTTTTGTCCTGAGGAATGAGAGCAAAATAGACCAATCAATAACAAAAATTATAATTTTCTCTTATTGATTGCTCAGAAGTCCTTAAAGGCATCATCATTAACTTAGAGATAACTTGAGGAAATTTATGAGGTTTTTAATTCTCTTCTGACACAGCAATGGTAGGTGATTTCTGTATTCAGAGTTTCAGCCTTCCTGGCTCTGAAGCTGAGCCAGAATTAGTAAGGACAAGACCTGGTAAAATTTAATAGAGTAATTGACACGGTTTGGCTTTGTTGCTTTTTCTAACTGGCACATTCAATAGATTAAGCTGTATTTTGCAAAGCAGGGGAACTACAGGCTTCACCTGTCCTGTTCAGCTGCCCATTGATTTTTATCCATGTGATCATGCATTGTCCCTCTTGTGCCTACCATATTTGTGAGCAAATTTCATGCTAATGAGAGATAACAGATAGTGAGTCCTGGAGACCAAAATATTTTAAAGGACACTTCTGCTGGTAACTTCCTGACTTCTCCAGGTCAGTTGACCATGCATGTGGTGTTGTCCCTGAGAATAAACACTCAGTTCCTTCATTCTCTCTACTTATGGAGCACTGAAGAAAGCACTTTTCAGCACATTTGTGACAGTGCTCCAAACTCCACATTAAACTGCCCAGAAATTCCTCAGACTTTGTTCATGATTCTCGCAGGGACCCCTTGTTGTCACCTACGTTGTCAGCCTCTCTTGATATCTCTTCTGGTCCTGCGCAAAATGCATGTCTGCCTTTCCCGCATCCTCCTGTGTGAGCCGTATGTACTGCATTGCTCTGCAAACCATTCAGGGGAAACACAGGCTAGAAGAAAGGTTTCATATAATAAATTTCTCCTTTATAAACCACAAGTTAAAAATAGAAATGCAACTCAAGATAAGAAATATTAGCATAAGTAAACAATTGTTTTCTCTGGAACTGAACATTGGCCCTTGGTTTGTCAATAGTATATTGCTCCAAAGAAGACCAGGATGATGAGTGACCTTGTTCCCAAGCAAACAAAGCTAGGATGTATCATATAGGCAACATCTCGAGATTGTAGGAGGATTTTTTCAACTACATTTTCTCTCAGGGTCTCCTGCTATCACCTTTGTGCATGAAAAAAAGGAAAAAAAAAAAAAACCCAAAAAATCCCCAAACCCCCAAAATTCCCTAAGAATTAAGCAATAAGCTTCCCAATCCTCCCTGATTGGAGCAATCTCTAGTAAGAGATTCAGTTACATATGCCTTAAGTACAAAATATCAAGGGTGTTGTATAAAGCATTCATGGGACTGAGGGAAGGAGGAAAGGGATCTTTCCCCACATAGCTGCCTCTATCCTTGGTGCTTGGACCACACTTAGGCACTGCAGAAGGATGAATTGCAGGCTATGTTTTGCTTCCAAACATAGCAGATCCCTAGAGTTGAGCAGTCTAAAGAAGAGTGCTTACTTTGTAAGACATACATGTGAAAGAGTCTTTAATTGTCTGCTGAGTTCCCTGGGTTACAAGAATATGTCTTAATTTCAAAACAGTGTTATATCTAAGGGGAAGCATTAAGCAGCAGATTCCTAGAAAACCGTGTTCCTCTTGGCTGGATTTTCCTTCTTAATTCTGTCTGTTGTTAGTACAAATAATATGTATGAAAAATGGCTTATTCTTTTCAGAGGGTGCTCAGCCTCTTCCTGGGTCAAATTTTCTATAATTACATACATTTTACACAATGGTTCATTTACCACTATCAATTTTGTCTTATGATCTCATTATGACTTGTTCAAGACCCAGCCATTATGAGTATGCAGTGTTTATACAATGTTCTTTCTTATCATTTCAGTTAAGTAGGAGGTTCTTCTGCTTCTGAATTACCTGAAAATAGCTTTATTTATTAGCTATCAAAGTTTTTTATGAAATTATTATGCTTTATACCAAAGGAGCACACATAGTTCAAGCATTTTTATGGAGTGATCACTTTCCCATGCACAAAAAATTTCTGTCTCTGAATACTTTTAGGATTAAAATTTTTGTCATCAGCATGTAGAATAATTGCATTAAAATCTTAGCAAGTACTGGTGAAATAAAGCACCAGCTTTCACCTGTCATAAACTGTTGGATGTTCCTTAGCTACAAATGCCTTATCTATTAATAGGTTATATTTTACATGGGACTTGCATCCACCAAAAGAAATTTGTAAATCTCGTCAGATAAGAGTTTTCTTCTGTTACTTTGAACACATCCATTAAGAGCTTGGAAAGAATTTCCCTTTCCCAGCATATGCCTTCTTTTTCAGCTCAAACTCTCTTTCTGTGTATGGTAAATCATAATGTGGGGAAGTGGATGGCACTGACAGGTTGAAAGCTTCAGAAGTTTTCACTTGAGCTTTGATACATCAGTGAAATGCAGCCACTGGGCATGGAAGTGGCTGGTGATTAAAAGGTTTCCTACTGTCTCTAAAACAGAAAGAGAAGAAAGCAAACACATCCCTTGTCTGCAACTAATTTAGAGTTGTGGCTTAATAGCCTAGGTATTTTGGACTGATTTTTCCAAATGAAAATCTTTCATCATTTTACTGTGAAGTGAAATTCAAACACTCTGGAAAATGTTTTGTTCCAATATGGACGGTACGAAGCAAAAAGTAGAAATCTAAAAATCTGCCAGGGAGGGACTTCAAAAATTTACTGTATGCCATACAAATGTCAAAAATATGAGTATTCTCATGCATAAGTTGGAATATATATATATACATACATATATATAAAAATTCATGGTGTGGGGGTGAAACTAGATGATCTTTAAGATCCCTTCCAACTAAACCATTCTGTGATTTTATGATTTATATACGCATGCACATACTTAGATATACCTACATGTGCATATTTTCAAATGTACTTCAAAAGCTCCCCAGAATCTCCTCTTTCTGCCTTTGAGCAAAGCCATATGAAAGCCAGTGGACAGCCTCGCTTCCCAGCTCTGGGGCTCGCTGCTGCTTTGGGGGAAAGCTCCAACTGGGCTCCCACAATGTGGGGGATGACTGCAAGAAAGAAAGCTGAATCTCGGAATATATCTTTCTTCATCACAGAGCAATTACAGCACATTGCAAAATGGTGCTGTCAGTTAGTATATCCTTGATCAGCCACTGGGTTTTCATTTATTCTCCACACAAAAATTATTTTGCAATCCATCTGCTATTTCCCAGAGCTTTAGAATGCCCTTTAAATATATTGCGTGGCTGGCACCACTTAGCCCAAAACAAATATGTACCTCAGGCTTCTGGACTTTATTTCTTTAAGGGTTTTCTAGCTGCCATCACCTATTGATATTATTTGATTTGCAGCTGCCATTCAAAGCAAAAAACCAAAATCTCACAGCTCCTTAAACCTTCCTCCACATAAGCCACTGACATTTACTGGGAGCAAAAGTGACAGACAAAGTTCTGTCACACCTGCACTCACCTGTCTTTAGAAGTAAAAGCAAAAGGTTTAGTGAATTATTTCCTTTAAGTTTTCAGCCTGCTGCTCCACTTTTCCTGGCATCCCTCCCTGACATATCTGGTGCTTTCTCCTATGGCCATGAGCATTAGCCAGGATAGATAGGCCCATAGCACGTGCCTGGTGGTCCCTACAGCTACCTCTTTTCCACCAGTGCCTCTGCTGAAGAAGTGCACAGGTGGCTCAGCTGCTGGCAAACCACAGAGCTACCAACCTGCTTAAAATAAGCTCCAGCCAGCAGATGTTTAAGGTGTTAAATGTATAGATCTGTGCTGGGGGTATCCCAAAGTAATGCCCTAAAAGCACCTTTCCAGACTTGTGTGGCTGGTTCCTGGTATAATCATGGAGCCTCAGTCCCCTGGTACAATACTGAGCAACCCATCAAGAGTGGACTTCTAGGCTGCCGCCCCCAGGATCGGCTGACATGCATGTCTTCTCCAGCCATGGTCACATTGATGTTTCCTTTAGCCGAGAGCCATACCCCAGGTCCACAACAGTATTTCAGCATGAAACACGAGTTCAGATGTACACTTTCTGAGCATTTTCCATAGGATATTTCTGGATGATTCTGCCTTCTGCAGGAGGCTCTCTTCTTCCCAGCACGCCCACTGGCTACCCCTCATTTCATGTGCACATAACAACTTCCTGCACATTAACATCAGGTGAATCTTGACCTCCAGGCATTAACAGCAACATCCTTCATGACTTCAGCGGAGATAGATTTTTCCCCACAGGGCTTGCTTTATCAAGTGTTACTCTCATGCCATCTTACTTAGCAGCTGCAACAGTTGTTACCGGTTTGCTTTTTGTGTCAAAAAGGAACCACTCAGTGTCTCTTTGCAGCAAGCTGCTGCCACATAATTGTTGGCTTTAAAAAAATGCTTTAAGTCTAGTAAAGTGAACAAATTCTTATGTCTTAGCAACAGCTCCTTGCCACTACGGACTACGGTGGTGTTGTAGGAAGAAGGTTTTTGCAGGAGACTAAATCACCAGATACCAAGAATATTCTGGACTGAGAGCAACAAATTCTCACTACACAGTTTAATTTCCTCCTGAAGGAAATTAGAATGGTCATAACAATCATGAGCACACAGCTCCCTGAAAAGCCAGCATTCTTTTCATAAGCCCTTTTAATGCAATCAGTAGGAATAGAGCTGGGTGATTAAATGAAATGCTTCCTTTCTAAAGGCAATCTAGCCTTCATGCCACAGAGTAACAGCGACTCCGCAGAAGACATGGATGTGGGCTTTTGTTGTTCCACACAACAGCGGGGACAATTGCGATATTGAGCACTTCATCACTGTACACAAGCTTGACATCTGCATTTGACTTTGTCATGAATTAAAAATTAAGAGGAAGGCTTCATCTTATTAGAGTGTAGCTGCAATCACTATAAGGTACAAATGGGCATCCCTCAGGTGTACAACCAGCAAGGCTCAGGTGTGTATTCTTGGTTTTTTTTTAAATAACATTTTCATAATACAGATGATAACAGCAATGCCTTTATTTCTGCAGGAAAGGCACAATAATTAACTTATACTATGGCCTGCAATTTACATATTAAAATTTACAATGATTTTGTCATGAGGCCGTAATCAGCACCATTTTACAAGGGAAACTTGATAATTGAGGGATTGTTTTGATCATGGCTTGCTGCAAAACCTAGGTGAGCTTTTGCTTGAGCTCCCTCCTGCTCTGTGTCAGCGCACCACCATTGACTACAATGTGATTCAGTCTGATCGCATCAGGGTGAGAACAAAATTCGTCAGGCTGGCTCCAGGGTAACTGACAGTGGATCAATTTGCGCTGCTGCCTCCTTGATGACAGCCTGCAAGCATGACTAAACCCAGTCACAGGCATATAAACATACTCTGACATTTAATAGAGAATAACATACACCTTTAGAGGTGATGGCTGCTTGGGTCAGAGTCTCACATATATGTTCTTTAGGGAGTGAACACATGGCTTTTGTCCCAACTACTGTTAAATTTAATGGGTGAATACTCCACACTTTACTGACCTTGCATGCCTCTTGCTATTGTGCTCCTCCAAGTCCCTCTCTACCCTTTGCAAATCCCATCTGCAGCATTCAACTCCTCTAATGTTAATATGCAAAACAGCATTTTCTAAACTACTGCAAACAAAACTATGTGAAGGATGAAAAATAATTAGCCACATCTCAGTGTTTAATATATGTGCATTGTTTAGACAGAGTAGTTAATCACTGGTAAGACCACGACGTGTTTTGTGAATTTGGATTATAATTAATGCATACTGAGCAGATGGTTATTAATTACATTTAAAGGAGTATTTGATATTATTGAGAAAGTGAATGCAATCAATGATATGACAGTCCTCTTGCAGGATTTCTGTTGAAATACTGTACAACGAGATGTTTACTTTTAGAGTTTTTTGTCTTCAGAAAGCAGGTACTTAGGGCAAGCAAAAAGAGCCTTGAGCCAAAGTCCTGTTCTTGTTAATGCTTCTGAAGTACTGAGTGATACTGAAGCAATTGGCAAGGGTCTGCATTCTTTAAAAGTTTTTAAATATAGGGTAAATTTTTCATTTCTGTCAGACCATAGTTGGTTTGCTGAAATGTCACTTATTCCCTTGGGTTGGGAAGTGGCAAAGGACAGACTCCATGTGGTCCCATCCGCTGGGCCCAAATCTCCAGAAAGGACATCTGAGGGAGGGAGTTGGATACCAGATTTAATTAGAGGTGCAGTATTTCCAAGTGTTGCCTCTCTAAAATGGCTCCTACCTGTAGAAAATAAAAGCTTAGGGCACTCCTTTTTTACTTAAAAAAGCAATTTCATTAATTCAGCTGAATTTTGCATTGGAATTGCACCATCGCTTTGACAGTTTAGTTCCGTGAAAACTGCAATAAAGGTTCTGTTACGCTACATTTTGTCCCCATTTGTCTTGTATACCATTGCTTTGCCTTTGGCACAATAAAAATAATCTTTAAAAATAGTACCATAAATGGATTGACTTTGACCTTCTGAGTATCTTGTCAATAAAATAAAAATGATAAATCTGTTTCAGAGTGCCACTGGCATAATATTAAAGCAGAGTTACCATCCGAAAATGACATTTTAAAAATGCTATTATGGGGAGGGGTCTTATTCTCTGTCAACAGTATCACATAAATAAGCTCTATTTACAGTGCAAAGCGGTGATTTTGCTAACTGCCAGGCTCACTCCTGAAACCAGTTTGAGCAATTCCTGTGATGTGTTCTCTGCCACTTACATCATCATTAGCAATTAAAGATTACTGTAGCAAGAAATTAGCTGAGCCTTTTTTTGCCAATGCATAAGAGGGAGCAACTCCACCTCTGTCTCCTCCTGTGGCCTGCTCTACAACGCCAATACAGCAAAAATGGACTTTGCCCCATAGAGAAATGGATAAGATACATAACCAAGAATAGGCCCTTTTTTCTACATGATCAGCTTTTTTAAAATAAACAATCTTTCGAAGAATCACTATAAGGCTTATTTTTATTAGGTGTTGTGGTTTAGCCGAGCTGGCAACTAAGCCCCATGCAGCCACTCCCTCACTCCCCCTAACAGGATAAGGGAGAGAAACAGAAGAATAAAGAGAGAAAGCTCATGGGTTGAGATGAGATAATAGGTAAAATAAAAGCTATGGATGTACAAGCAAAGCAAACCAAGGAATTCATCCACCACTTCCCAGGGGCAGGCAGATGTTCAGCCATCTCCAGGAAAGCACGGCTCCATCATGTGCAATAGTCACTTAGGAAGACAAATGCCATTACTCCAAATGTCCGCCCTTTCTTCCCACCAGTTTCACATGCTGAGCATGACACCATACGGTATGGAATACTCCTTGGGTCAGTTGGGGTCAGCTGTCCCAGCTGTGTCCCCAGGACACATTGGTGAGGAGCAGAAAAGGCCCTGGCCTCATGTAAATAAAGCTCAGCACTAACTAAAACATGCCTGTTATCAGTGCTGTTTGCAGCACAAATTCAAAACATCACCCCATACTAGTAACTATTGTGAAGAAAATTTAACCTATCCCAGACAAACCCAGCACATTAGTTGATGAGAAACTACTGAATATTGTGTTAAAAAAAATCAAGAGATATATAAAAATAAATGGGGCAGGTGTGTAAACAAACACATATTATGGGGCAGCAGTTTTGATTTAAATTTTGTGATGCATGCACAGAAGTTATCATGTATTTGGCATTATGAGTACACGCCTCAGGCGAGTCTGACCTGTGAATATCTGTGTCCTGGGTTCAGCAGTAGCAGTCATTTTTTCTCCTTCTTAGTAGCTGGTGCAGTGCTGTGTTTTTGACTTTCAG
>JANHGB010052977.1:0-30075 GCA_026283785.1 Coracopsis vasa
ACTTGTTCCAACAGTTCCATGTCCTTTTTATGTTGAGGACACCAGAACTGTACACAATACTCCAAGTGAGGTCTCACTTCATTTTCTCTGATTATAGGTGAACACTAGAACAGCCACAGATAAAAGAAGGAAAACTGTCCCACTTATGTGAAGTCATCAGCTCTTTCCTCTGATGAAAAAACATTTTTCCTGCCTGTCATGGAAATTTCTCAGTCTTTCTACAGTTGTAGTACATCAACTGAGAACACATTCATCTTTCCACACCATTTAGGCCATTGCTTATTTAATGAAACATATAATGGGATGAAATTGCCACCTGGTGATTGAGATATGGGATGACTCCCAAGGGTATAATTATATAGGCTGTTTTTTAATATTCCAGTAGTATTGGCTATAGAGATGTATCCCTGCCCCTGTAGAAATCAGTCACATTATTTTCCTTTGTGTTTTTCCTAATTGCTGAAAAAGTCTATCTCAAATATGAAATAACTGTAAGAATGAGCTGAGGGCTGTGGAACTCTGATTTAAAGTGTGATTGAAGGGGCAGAGGACAGAAAAGTTAATAATGAACAATAATGTATTAAGTTGGAAAGATCTAGTGTCAAGTGAAGTGCTGCGCTGACTTGGTTTTACATGAGAGAGACGTTGCTGATCTAAGAAGTGGAATAAACAGCTTTTTATGGGAATATGCAAGTGCTCCCAACACAGAGAGTTAGAAGTAAGTTCTGATATTGACAGTCAAAAAGCCTGTACCTCTGTATTTTTTTTAAATACTACTAAGGCAAGGAAGTTAAAAACTCAAGTTGAAGGAAAAATGGAAAAAAGTTGGTGTATAGACCATGTTCATCACTTTCAGTTCTCTTGAACTAGAAGAGGATTTGCTAGGCAGGTAAGATGATGAAGCATAAAGGCATTTCAAGTTATCTTATAAGAAGGTAAAGCATCTGACATGTATAGTAGGAAGGAATCAAAAACATTCAGAGAGATGCAAATCCAAAGGTGTAATGCCAAAAAATATGGCTAGTAGTAAGTTGCATCTGAAAATGCCTCTGTGTGCGATATTGCAGAAAGATTTGGAAGCACATGTACTGAGCCATCTTGTCAAGGAACAAAGGGGACAACAGACCAGACAACTGTAATCTAGGTTTTGTTTAAGCACTTTTCTAAAACTTTGGTTGGTTTTAAGTCATGCAGTGGCTGTTTGCATGGCAATGAAATGATAGCATAGAAGTGATTGCAGTGAAATACCATGTTTCTTTTTTGTTATCAGGAAGATGTGATCAAATTTGAAAAAAAAGAGGAGTGTCTGAAGGCAAGGATGCTTTGGGACTTTTCAGCATGCCAGCAAAACTAACTTGTGCCTCACAGAAGGGTGAAGCGTTGGCACAAAGTTGTGGCTGAGCTGCTAATGTCATGAGAAAAACAGGAAGAAGGAGAAAATATGAAACTGCTGTGCTGTGCTGGGAAGACAGCTGTGAAGAGTCAGGTTTGCTGTTCCTGTGAATGATTGATGATAGGAATCAATCTTGTATTGACTACTGCTCAAAAACTACTGCTCCTATATCTTTAAATTTTTCTAATTGGTGGTGGCAGCAGCAGCAGCCAGCCTGGGCAAAATAAACAGAACAGCTCTTTGATCCTTTGGGTGCTTTGTGGCTACTTTGGGAATAGTTTACTTTGCTTGGTTCCTAGGCAAGACCGTAACTAAATTGTATGCACTGACTTTTTTAAGACAGATTAGAGTCTTGATGCAAGGCCATGACAGAAACTGGTTTAGTATAATAAATTATAGCCCATTTGGGAGCTTTTTCCATGCCAGCATGGAAATATCCTCCCAGAACTAAGCAGCATCTTTGCCACATCAGTTTCCTCATCAGGCTCTGCTCTTCAGTACTGTATCTTCAGCCTTTCTATCTTACTGCTTCTCCTAACATCTATTTCTTTTTCTTCTTGAAATTGCTGGATTAGAGAGCAATCCATAGAGATTATATTTGTGCTCATGTAGTGCTCGTGATACAGTGGCAGTGTTTTGAAAATAGCTAATAGCAATAAGAATTATTCCTGTGGCAAATGTCTGAGACTGCAAACACCAGCAAGGGAGGTAAAAAAAGAGTGACTTTGAATGGTTCAATGAAGTGGATCTTACTGGAATAATGACATGGTGAAAACTCAGAAAAGATCACATTGAATAGCACTGAGGAAAAAAATCCCCTGTGTTGTTACCAGCAGTGGAGCCTGCTGAGCTCTGGAATAGTCACTCGAGGAATTGCTCTAGTCGCTTTGAAGTGGACTTCACACAGCCCTAAAGAATACACTATTTTGTACCAGTCTCCAGGGAGATGGGCTAAATGTAGTCCAACAGGCCATTTTTATCTCTTACTTCGGTATCTGCAGAAGTTGTAGCCATGTGTTTCATTACTTCAGTAGCTGAGTTCAGAGATCACAATCAGCTATCAGCCTTTCTTCTTCCTAACTGTGGATTTAAGCACCGTGTTCACCAATATGCTCCCTCCTTTCTGAGGAGAAGTGTGAGGAAGGAGGAGGGCGACAGGGCAGGGAAGCTCATGGTTAGTATGCTACGCACAGACAAATCAATCGGCCCCTGCCCGGGCATCTTAATCAGAAGCATGTGGTTCACTGCAGTGGTTAAGTGCTGCTGTGCTGGTGATGGCATCTTCTTCAGAGACACTATTGATTGCTCTTCTCTCTCTTCTGAGAAGAGATTCCAACTGTGTAGACAGTGTTAGGGAGAGAGCTGATAGAGAAGTGCCCTCTTACAGCTCTACAGGATTAAGATCGACAGTTTAATTTCCCTGGTGGCAGGCAAGCTGTCATTCTAATTCAGACAGACTGGTGTGGGAAAGAGGAAGATGACTGTTTGAAAGGTTCATTGATTATCTGAGTAAGCATGGTGTAAGGCCAAAGATGATGCAGTGTAAGAATCACGCTACCTGAGGTGAGAGAGCGCACATGTTAGGAAAATGGCTTTTGAGGGAAATCCACTTTCAGAGTGAAATGGAAGACAGCAGCATATTGCAGAGTGACTTTTTCATGGGATGGAAGAGAATCCCAGAGCTGGGTGGCATCAGGGTGGGGATGTTATAATCCTCTGGCCACGCTAAAGTACCAGACTGTTAAAAAAACCCAAACATGAAAGAGAGCATGTGAACATATGATATTTAGCATAGGAGTATCTTTTGGTGGCTGCACGTTTGACTAAATGTGCAAACATCTGCTTATCTGGTCTCCATTAGTAGTCCTGTGACTTTTAAAATGCAAGCGTGTTATAGAAAAAAGGTGATGCAATGTAGTCAGAGTGTATTTTTAAGAAAGGAGGAGATGCAGTGTGACCACACATGCCATTATTCTTTTATAAGAAATTCCTTTAGACATTAAATAAAACTTTAAAACTTTAGTTCCTTCTCTCTGAAAAGAAGAAACAACAATACTTGTATAAAACATACTGTGCTGACAACAAATGAAGTTTATCCAGTTATCTGTTTTTTGTGGACTATCCAATGGGCCTTCCACAACAGTATCTAGACTGCAGATCTGAGAACAGATATATGAACTCTCTTCTGCTTCTTCCTTTGTTTCATTGTAGTGTATCATCAAGAAGAAGACAGCCAGGTCTGAAGCAGCTTTATGGATTCTTTTTTTGAAGAGACTTCTAATAATTGCACCAAATAGTTGCCAGCTCTGTGCAGGTTTAGACATGAATTTTTGTTGGCAGTTGCATTGCCACTTTGACCTTATAATGTAAGATTAGAATTATTAATGTTATAATGTAGGATTCTCTTCCTAGTTTGTTTAGTTGTGAAATACTTATTTTAATTTGAGATCTATTGAGAGTTAGTAAACCAGCCACATCTTTCCTGGAAGTGTAAACTTTACCAAAGATAGATCCTGAAAAATGCAGCTGGTTCACCTAAACTTGTGCCCTTATCTTCTAAAGAAATCAGCATGGAGTGTCATAACATAAAAGTAGGAGAGGGTAAGGTTTTAGCTGGAGGGAAGGTGTGGCACATTGTATGAATGATTATCAGGATGCAAGAGAATCAGGAAGGCTGACTGGAAAATATTTAAGTGAGTAGAATCTCTTCACCAAATAGGTTTAGGTCAAGTTAAATGCATATCAGGAAATACAAGTTTATCTAACCTGCAGCTAATTCTGCACAGAAGTAAATTATATCCATATTGATTAAAATACTTCCTCAAAGGTACTGCTGATTTGTACTTATGCAAAGAGAAGCAGCGTGATAACTGTGGATTTGTGTGTGAATACGTATGCATAAGGGGAAGGGAGTAATATTTTTTTAGCATCCACTTCTTTCTTAGGTCTTGTTCCTCCTTTACACCAACAAATCAACTGCCAACCCTGATTTTTATTTCTGGGCCCCTATTGCCTCTGTATTGACTGGCATGCAGGTGGCACATGTCTGTTGGAACTCACTGCTCTTTCATGACGTTTCTTTGTCCAAAGAAAGTGGGGTCAGATGGACAGAGATCCAAAAAGCAGCTCTTAGGTAACCCTGATACTGACAGTGACAGTAGTAGAGTAAAAAGGTTGTGGTGGGGGTTGTTGGGGGAAGAAGCCCTGTTTAGCTGAAACTGCAGTGCATGGTGACGTGTAGGAAATTAGAATTACTCAGTGGTGGTGAAGTGTGGTAAAATATTCATTCATGTGAGTCTAACTACCCAGTGAGAGGAGACACCATCGACCATTTTTCATAACCCTCTTTTATTCTTTAGGTGAAAAAAAAGCTTTATAACATTTTGTTTCACTCAGCATCTTTACAGCATGCATCTCTTTTTACTGAAGCCATTTCCAAATGTATATCTCTGATTCAACCTCAGCAATAATTTCAGACCTCAACATAACCACATTATTTGGAATGAAGAGTTGCAGTTAGCTGCACCAGATAGCAAAATAAAACCAAAACAGGGGACAGAGTGTGGATATGGTTTTGAATACTGTCCAGTTATGCTCTGCTGATACTAAAGCCACAGTATTATCAAGTGCTGACAGTTTTAAAGGGTGCTATTTTTCTTTTTTTTAGGTCCAAATATTGGTGACAAGATGTGTAGAGTTTGAGAAGTCAGCCTCTGCAATAAGAGATTGGAAGGCCTGCTGTAACAGTTCTCAGTCTTTTCCATATTGTGACTTATATTACAGCCCTATAATCTCTTGGACTCCTTCATCATCCAGTCATGCAGGAAAGGCAGTTGTCACGTCAGCCTGTGTCTGACTGGGAACTTGGTTGCTAGTCATCTCCAGAGTGGGTTGCAGGCTTTGACAGGGATTTGTGTTAATGCATCCCATTATGTGGGATTTCACACTCATGAACTGGAGCTGCTGCTCTGTCAGTAGCCAGCCTTAATTACCACAGACTGGTACAGCATAAACCATACGTCGTCTCACAAAATGGCTTTGGGTAGACACCACGAAAACTCTGCAGGTAAATTGCTAGGAGGATTGAATTAACCCATTGAAGCTTGCCCAAGTCAGCCCAGTAGTTTGTGTTAGATTAACGGTTTCAGCATTCAGAGGCTGAAGGAAATGTTTTGTAGGAAGTTTTCATGCAAGCACAGACTGCAGTGTATTGTAACATTTCAGTCCATCTAAAATTTTTAGTTACAGATGTAGTTGCAGCTAGCGGTCTTGCTGGCAAGGCCCAAGGGCTGGATCAGAACTGAATGGTGGAATATTTGACTCACACAGAGTCCTTTCCTGTGCTCTTGCAGAGCAGTATGTGTATTTCCCGAGTGTCAGTAATTGCAAGGCAGTGGTACTGTCATGCTGCTTTTGAGCTGGGTTGGGCTGCTGGGCTCTGAAAAGGTGAAAATACTCCAGGCTCTTGAACATTAGACTCAGGAAAACTTATTTCTTGTACAGAGAAATAAGTATTCTCCAAAAAGAACATATAAAGGTTAAGCACAATCTAATGTTTTATTCAACCATGTATTCAGGGAGAAAAAAAATGTGATAGGTTTTGGGCTATACAAATGGGTGGATCATAATGTGATACCTCTGCCATGACCTTGTCTAGTATGTTCTGCAAGACAAACAAGACCCCTTGAATCTCAGTCTTTGCAGAGTTGTGAGGATGAACTATGTGGCTTTGTGCAATGCACTGAAAAAAATAGATCTAGATATTTTTATCTCATTGTTCTTAAGCAGTGGAACTTGGGACAAAGCTATCTATATTTGTACTCCAATATTCCTCACTCAGTTCTGGCCTCATTTTGGTTTTTTTGTGTTTTTTTTTTTTTTTTTTCTGAGCTGTGGGAACTCAATTACGCAGTAGGATTTGGCCCTTATTTGCCTGAAGATGACGGGAAAATGAATATGTGATGAAGATTGAATCAGTTTAAATGCATAGTAAAAAATAGATTCTGTGGACAAGGTGGAAATAAGAGCCAGCTCTGCTGCAGAGCATCTTTGTAAGCCAAGGAGTTTGCAGTGTGTTTCAATGTGACCTCCCATTCCCCCTCATTATCTACCACTTATTAACCCTGATCTAACTGTTATTGATAGCTCCATTATTCTGCTTGGGACAGCAGTGACAGTCTCACTGACCTTGTCCTGGGTGATCAGAAATTCATTTAATGCTCAGCACACTCTTTGCAAAAGTATACTCAATGAAAAGTATATTCAGCATGAGAAGCAGGCATCTGTTTTTACAAAGATTACTTGTGACACTATTAATTATCTCAAGAGGTGGATTGTGCTCCACTAAATATATTGAAAACTTGTCTAAATTCCTCTTTAGTCTTAGAGATAAAGGTTGTAATAAGAACAAGAGAATAAGAATTGCTAATCCTTGATGTCTTAATTGTAGGAAAATGGCCTAGGTAAGCAAGACAAAATGAAAAACTAAGAGTCTAAGGTGTTACTTGCTTGCATGATTCTTTCTTTCTAGCCCGTCTACCTCTTAGGCAGTATTAGCTGCTTTAGAAATACTTGTTATGATTAAGAATAAAATTTCACCTTCCTCCTTCAAAGTTTGTGTAGTTGATTTATTGGCAACATGACACACTTCTGTCCTATAAACAGTATAAAATCACAAGGATTGCACTCTATCAGGACGAAATCCTGAGCATTTCATGTACGTGGAGAATAATTAACACTCTTAGAAAACATGAATGAGAATTGTGGCTAGCTGTTCCCTGAAGACTTGAATTTTACTCTGGCTTGTGCCACCGAAGCTTAGGTTTTTAAATGTGAAGTTGCAACATTCTAGGCTATAAAAATATTTCTGTAAATTCATATTGATTTATTCAAGCTTATATTAATATATGTATTATAAAGTTATAATGTGTAGTTTTGTGATCAAAATGGGTTGAAAAGTTCATCTTCTATAGTAATTATTTCCTTCTTTTATATCTTTCAGTTTTGGCAATGAAATAGCCAGCTTATTGATTAATCACTGGCTTAATTCCTGGTTTCAGTGCACTTGCATGTAGCTCCACTGCTTGCATCCCATGTACTATGCAGGAATATTTAATTGGTTTACAATAAGGTCATTGATGGAACTGAATCAGATGTGCTTTCCCTCTGCTGACACAAACATGCATAAGAGTGTTTTGATTTTAGAAAATACTATTTTGAAAATCTAGTTTCACAGTCAGACTAGACCTTTTAATCTTATCAGAGATAATACTTTTGGTGTATATCATGGGCCAATTACACTTATGCAGGTTTTTTGGTATTAAATCTAACACCTTGTGCTGGACTCAAAAAATGTTCATCAAAAACTTGGCAATTTACTACTTCTTTGCGTAGTTCATTTGAAGTTTTTGTTTTTCCATTTGCACTGCTTAAAAATGTTCCTTATTGTATTAGTTTTAGTTCTATTTTAATTTCCAGGAATTGCTTCATGACTTGTTTTTCTGAATTAGACTGAAAGAGTCCTACAGTGAAAAGTATGATCTTCCTATAGGAATCTGTGTGAAACAATGCAATTACTCTTATTATCCTAGTAATAAAAGTGATTAATATATTTAGTTTCATTTAAAATTGCACTGAAAACCTTTTATTCCCTGGTTCTCTACTTTTTTTTATCATACTTTCTTGTGTCTGTACCTTTTCAGGGAAACCTATCTTCAGCTTTTGTTCAAATTATTGTGGAACGAGAGACATGTATTGTTGCATTAAAAAGGAAGTAAAGACTCCAAATTTGTTTAGAGAAAGGCACTGTTCCAAAAATGTTTATGCCTGGATTGCACTTAGTGATTCAGTGAGGGAAAAGAAATCACTAAAAGCTGTACATCTTAAAGGATAGCCATAAGTTCAGTGTATATTTCTTCTGTGTAATAGCAAACTATTGGCCAAAGTATTTTGAGTGCATTGCACTTGAAGATACCCAGAGTGATTTACTGATACTATTGAGTACGCTTTGCAGCTCAGTGTTGACAAAGATAAAGTAGTGTCCTTTTTCTACAGAGGAGAGAAGAGGCAAACTAAGTCGTGTGAGGAAGCTGACATGAGGCTGAGATAAAACTGAACCCAGAAGCCCCAAAGCTCAGTTTGTTGGGCTGTCTGCTTGGTGACCAGTAAGAATTAACTGGTCATGGGTTTAAAAGTACCAGGTGACATTTTTTTCTTGGAAAAATTGTAACCATAAACCTAACAAATGTTGCTTTGTGTTAAATATAGAATTATCATTTCAGTTGTGAGATCTTCTCATATAAGTGAAAAGAGGTGCAAAAGTGCTACAATTCTATTCAGCATAATTTCAAGTTTAAATCCTATTACTTTTCTTAGCAGAAGTCTGTTCTTGGATGTAGGTGTAATTGATCATTAATGCAAGACACTGCTGTTAGGCAAAAAGACAATTCATCTCATGTTAGTGTCTTTATTTCAAAGACATAAAATACTTCAAGTAAGATGAAAATGAAGTGTTTAAAAATCCCACACTGTGAATCACTGATCATTGCCATACTCTCTCCATTTCCAAGGGCGAAGGATATTATTTACTTTTAAGAACGTTCAAAGATTTCAACTGTGATGAAATAGCCACCTTGTGCTTTGAAAGGAAACGTGGGACAGTAGATGTTCCATCATGTCTCAAAGGTACTGAGGTGCCAAGTCAGAAGATCAGTAATTAGCATGTATGCACACAGCAGGATGCCAGGTGAGATAGGAGTAGCCAACGAGAAAATGGTGGTTTAAGAAAATATCCAGATTAGCTGAATTGTTGCTACAATGATAGGAATCAACAAAGCACGTAAGTACAGTGATCTGATCAGGCACAGTAGGGATGTGCACATGTCAAAGATAATTTATACCAATGCATACAAGCTCTTCTAGAGTAAGAAAATAAATGCGCAATAAGTTTAAGTAAAGTGAAGTGTATTTTAATACTAGATTCTTGCAGTAGGATTTCCCAAAGCATCCCATATACTGATGAATCCTTGCAAGGTATATAGTCACATTCATTATTTAAAGACAAAGAAATGTAAAAACTGGGTAAAAATATCTATCCCAGATTATAAGAGAAGATCTGGGATAGAATCTGAGTTCTTATTCTACACTTCTTCTCCTAATGTGTATTAGAGGAGTAGAGTTTTTTCCTCTCTCCAAGAAGCAGCAATTGAACAATTGTTAATATAAACAAAACAAACCAAGAAAGTATGAATTGATTCTCTGTGGATTAACCTGCTGCCAGAATTTAAATCCTGCTTGATGTCATTACCAGGAGTTATCAGAGACTTCTACTTTTCATTTTAATCTGCAGGTTCAAATTAATTTAGACTAAGGAAGAAAAAATATGAAATTATGAACAGCTAGCTTTAAGATGATTTGAAAAGAAAACTGCATATTAGTGCAGAGATTTTAAGAATCTTAGCAAACCCAGTGGAAAAACATTCTGTATTTGTTTATTTGAAAGTCAGACAAATCCTGTGGCTTTCAGTTCACCATATTTGCTCCTCTGGCTTTGTGAACAGGGTTAACATCACGATAGAATGAGGGACACTTTGTTTCAGTGTAAGCCTTGTTCTGGGGAGTGTTCTTTAAAGGTGAATTCATTCTGGAAATTACCAGGTATACGGCAAGGACTTCCAGTCTCAGTCTCACTCTGTAGCTCTCTTATGTTCAAAGCAAGAATGACATTGTTTGCTGAACTACATATCATAGTGCTTTTACTAAGTTACCAAGCTACTATAGCATGAGTCCAAACAAAAGAGCAAATGGTACAAGTCACCGGTAGCTTTTATGCTTCAAATTATTCTGTTGAAAAAAAGTTTGTAATTGAATCAAGTTTTTAAACAAAAGCATCAATTTCTGAGACCTACTCAGGGTTGGTTTTTGGCTTTTGTTTTTTGTTTTTTGTTTCTTTTTTTATGGCAGGAAATCTAAAAGTAATGACTTTTATGCACCAGGTGTGATTTTAATTAGAAAGTATTTGTCATTTTGTGTCAGTGGAAAGAATGGCTTTCATTTCTTTGGTTTAAACAATTAAAAACCTCACAGAGCAACAACAAAAGTGCCCAAATAAATCAATCTTCTACATAAAAATGTCAATATGAAATTAAAGGTTTCATTTAGTTTTATTTAGTGCATACAGATTCATTGACACTTTCTGACAAATTTTCGTGGGCTTAGTTTTTTATATTTAGTCTTAAAACAATAAAACAATAAACCTTTTATTTGTTTATTTATTTTTCTTAATTGAACAGTCCATGTGGCATGAAAAAAATCCGGTATCTAATGCTACCTTTCTGCAACTGCTCGTAAGATTAGAGAAACGGAGCTCAGTTTTGGGGGTTATGTATTCAGCTCATTTTGAAACTTGTGCAGCTTTAGACAAATTACTTTCATTTCTTGTTCTTTAGCTCTCCATGCACCAAAGGGAAATAAATGCTTTCCTCCCTCAAGCAAACGCTGAGAGGCTCAGATAGAAACTACTGAAGAAGGACGAAGCTCTGTGTAATATTACTAGCTTTGTTAATCCAGGTCAACCCATTTGTTTCTTACAAAGACTGTAACAGAACTGAATTGCCTCTGTTCTGGTATTTCTATTTCCTCAGTGTTCTCAATCCTGTCTCCAAAATGATCAATTTTAGCTGTTGCTAAAGGGTTTAAAACTCTTGATTTGTGGCAATAACTCCCACAAAATGCATTATAGGCACTGAAGTGATTATCTTGAATGGGCAGAAAAAGGCAACCTAACTGGCAATTGCATTCCAGTGTCTGCCTCTGAGCATAGCACCTGCTTTACTGACTCACTGCTTCATCCCAGAGAGCTTTATTCATTAGTAAGGGCCATTCAAGCATTTAATGGATCTCTTTACGTTGGAACAGCTCTGTTTGCTCCTATTTATCTTTTAGGCTTCTTTTGCTGAAGACAAGTACTTTAAAAGGATGTAGTTTTGCTATGACTCTACTCAGTGAGCCCCTCCTTGCTCCCTGGGTACTTTTTTCTTTTATTTTTATTTTTTTTTTTTTAATCTCCAGGCAAAACATCAAGAAAGTTCAGCTAATTGTTGCATATACTAAGATGCAGTGTAAAGCTTTGTTTTATAGCATTGGGAGGGACTTGGAGGATATTAGCAGGCTGTAAATTTTTTTCTCTGTATGATTCCTAGAGGTTTGGACCTTATACCAGATTATACCTACAGGCACACTCTAGTATTAAAAGTAACTAACTATTTTGGTTTTAACAGACTTTTAAAACTCTCAGAAATATAACCCTCGAGCTTGGGGAGTAAGATTGTTAGAAAATCCTAGGAAATGCATGAATTTAGAATTAAACCCAAGCCACAGTACGAATAACACATGGGTAAGAATAATGGCAATAATATATTCAAATGAAGCATAAGTGATTTCATTGAAAAAGGGTAAAATTGAAGCATTAATTATTGAGGATCCACATATAAATTCACTTCCTTACAGACTTCTGTATGGACAGCATGATTAATCTGTTTACTTAATCCTGTTGTGGGAAAAAAAAGTGTGTCAGTCCTTAACAAGAAAGCAAGAACCTTCTCATTTAACTCTTTCTGCCTCAGAGACCCAATTAAGTAAGTAAAGAATAAGCTTAACTTCTCTGGACCTAGAGATTATGGTCCACATGGGTGTAAAAGTACCAATGGCTGTGTTCTGTGGAGTCCAACTTTTTTTCTGTTCAAGGCTATCAATGTTTTTCTGCTGAATTTTAGATATTTGAATTTAGTTTAACCTATATAAATAATGATCCATGTTTATTTCTCTCTAGTTAGCTTCTGAACATTACCAGCATCTGAATCCTGGCTGTACCAAACTTTCTCTTCCTGTTGTGATCACGGAACTCTTTTGGGCTTCCCAATTATTGATTTTAGACTTTGAAGATTCAGTCCTGATCCTTTTAAAATTGGCTTAATCCTGTTGTCAGTAATGGCTTACTTTTAAGTTGGAGGAAATATCCTATTAAATATGCAAAGATAATCTGTCTCAGTCTTTCAGTTTAATCTTGAATCTTATTTCATTAAAAGATTATTAGCTGTCAGATTGTATTAAATAGTAGTTCCATTTGTGTAGGGATAAGGGTAGGATACGGTTTCAACCTGAGTCTTCAAGTGAAGAAAATTCAGAATTTGACTGGCATGCTCCAGTTCCCTTTTTTGTGTTGCATCCCTGCTGTTGTCCAAAGCATTAATGTCTGCTCTAAACGGAAGCAAGACATCCTCTCAAAAACAAAAAAAGAAAACATTTACAGATATGTAATTACTGTGTAATAAATGCTGTTTGAATATATGTCATTGCTGAGTGGTGCTAATATACATAGCTCAAACAACAAGTATTTAATTTTTAATGTCTGTATTTGCTTGCACTTTCTGAATGAGGAATATGTTTTTAAAATTGAAACTGTGTGATGAATTTGGTATATAGGCCAATAATTGTTTGTTAGCTTTTGCATCATAGCATAGTTTTCCAACTGGACTGAAATTTAATTTATATCATGAAGCAAATGACATAGTAATGTTATAGGCCTATTTTTTCTTTAATACAGTGTTTACAAAGCCAGTTCTTTCTCTGGTATAAATCAACCTGCCACCTCTAGTCGCAAATAAAAGATGAGTTTGCTATATCATCATTTATTGAAATAACTAGGGAGATAATATAGAGGGAAAAAAATTCTCTCTTTTTATGAGATATAAGGTCTTTAAAAACATATTACAAGCCCATTACATGCTTGAAATAGCTGAAAAAGATACTGGTCAGCTGTTACTTGTCTTAGATATGTGTTGTGGCAGCCAGCTCCTTCTGATTAAACCCTTATCGAAAGGCCAGTCAGAACCTACACAGTTTCTCTTAATTTAAACTAATTGATTTTTGCATTTGAATCTAATTGCAAGCCATAAACCCCATAGATAATATGGAAACATCATTATTCTATTATTCTATGGCCAGTTTTGGCTTTAAAGAAACAAATGGGTCTTGCACTTAATGCAGACTCAGAGGCAATGATTTTTCCATTCTGCTTTCAGTAGTCACTTATCTCTACTAACTGCTTAAAACTCAAGATTGCCACAATGTTTACTAGTAGTGTTTAAGACAAACTATAGTAAACATGAGCTTGAACTCATGTTTACTACTACATGAACTACATAACTACAACCCTGAATTGTAGGAGACCAGACCAACTAGGGGAAATCTGAAAGCTTAATTTAATTCTGGAGCTTTAATTTGTCCTAAATTCATAGCGAGAGTTAGTCTACGTTTTTGACTGTGATTCGTGTTTTGCCAGATGGGTACAAGCCATAATTTGCCAAAACCACAACATGTTTCTCTGTGAAATACAGAAAAACTCTCCATGCTAGTATATCAGAGTGCTTTTGACTGAAAATAGACAGGTCTGTGTCAGATTTATGCACCCTTTCCCCTTTGGGTTATCTGTTTAGATCAATGTAAAGGCTGTGAGGGATCAAATGGATCATTTATATTTGAGTGTTATGAAAGAAATGTTTAGAATAACACCAATAAATTATTCTGTTTATTGGCATGTAATGATATCTCCAAGTAGAAATCTGTGCATACTTGCAGGCCAGGAAAGAGATTTCTTTACGTTGTATTTGGCTGGTGATGTTTGTTCTACAAGTATACAGAAGCTGTTGCTTTCTAGGGCTGTTAATCCACAGAACTAAACACATTTACAGATAAAAAGATTTAAAATGGTATTTCTGGCATTATCTTTACAATGGCCCAGAGAATTGAACTCACTGTTGTCTAGTGTATTTTTACAGAACTGTGTGAAATAGGTTAGATAGCAAACCTGGCCCAGATTTGTACCTCTCTGTAAGTTCTAGCTGTTCTACACTGCTTGTTCAGCAGCTGCCTTTCTTCATAACTGTGTTTTTGCAAAGAAATTGCATCAAGTTCATATACAGTAAAAAACACTCAGAAAAAAACCCCAAACAAAACCAATCTCTTTGCATTTCTGTTTGTGAATCAAAATCGGATCATAAAGAACTCTGTTCCTTGAATCAATGAGGCTGTTCAGTAACTTAGAAGACAGTCTTGGATATATCTATATGCTGTCTCTTCCTTGTGGAGCTTTACGTGAAAGCATTTGTCATTTCATTTCACGTTATTATACATCAATGAAATGTGAAAATGCCAACAGTTGTTCCATATTTTTTTGGCACTGCAGCTGATTCATAGGGTACTTC
Organism: Coracopsis vasa; assembly: GCA_026283785.1. Classification (NCBI taxonomy): domain Eukaryota; kingdom Metazoa; phylum Chordata; class Aves; order Psittaciformes; family Psittacidae; genus Coracopsis; species Coracopsis vasa. The sequence goes on from JANHGB010052977.1 coordinate 14,656, forward strand.
TTTCCTTCTATGTCATTATTAGGGAGAAAGAAGTCATAGAATCATGGAATTGTAGAATCATAGAATAGTTCGGGTTGGAAAGGACCTTAGGATCATCTAGTTCCAACCCCTCTGCCATGGGCAGGGACACCTCACATTAGAACATGTCACCCAAGGCTCTGTCCAACCTGGCCTTGAACACTGCCAGGGATGGATGCCCACTTCTCTGGGCAACCTGTTCTAGTGCCTCACCACCCTTACAGTGAGGAATGAATTAGAATTTCAGCATTTGAATTTCATATTTTCAAATTTTCTTCAGAAAAGCAATCTAAGTTAGGAAGAATTATAGTAACACTAAATCCTAAACACATAACTGTGGAATTTTTCCCTTTTGGTCCTTCCCTGATTCTACTGGGGCTCAGCCACCATACTGTATATTGCAGATTTTTAGGAAAGCCAAATGAGTGATCATTTTTTGTCAAATGGAAGCAGCAGTAGAGACACTTCCACTGTGATTCTGAAGAGTCAGGAGCTGCAAATTGACCGGGGCATTTCATCTTTTACATAGTCTCTCACATTGGAACAACTATGATCCTAAATACTTTGCTTTCTGCTTCTCTTTGTGCTTAATCAGGGAAACACAAATACAGTGTGAACAACCCATAAAAGCACTTATTGGAAATGCTTACATGGAATGCAACATCCAGTGAAAGGTTCCTGCCCTTTCCTTGCTCTATCACCTTTTTATTCACTATGATTTCTTTTCTGAGTTCCTGGCTAGACTTGTGTCTTCTGTACCACAAGGCTCAGATGGTGGTAGAGCAGCTGCTTTACCTAAGTTTTGTCTTCCACCTGAAGGGTATTCTGTGGCTTTCCAAATTGCATGGAATAATGCGAGCAGATTTATGTTTCATTTGAACTTGTTTACTGATGAGCATCTGGAGAAACTGAATGTCACAAAGTGTCTCTTGTCAGAGCAATTTAAAACACGTGGTTTGCTTTAAAGAGAGATTATTCAGACCTACTGTAGCTAGCAGGTACCTGGGAGACAATAGCAGTTACTTTGATCGGATTTCAGCCTTGACTCCTTACCACATTTTGTAACGCTAGTGAGTAAAAAGAGTGACCTTTTACATTACTCTACATATGTGACATAAATAATCATGAGCAGTCCTGGTGAAACATGGCCACACAGCCATGATGGTGCTGAATTAAGCAAACAGTGGTTTTCTCCAGGCCCAAGCAGCTGCCAGTTTTTCTAGCTTAATACGCATTCATCTTTGCTATATTCAGAGGAACATGTAATGAAAATCACCATATTAGTTACGAGCTGTCTACTGTGAAGAATTTCAATTACTGTGTTAGGGTGTCAGCTTACTGCAGAGAAGGGATACAGCATGACACTCAGAATAACAAATGCATGACAGATCCATTTTAATTGACTGTCTTATCTGTACTTAACCTTTATCATTGTAGAGAAAGGAGAAGGGAAGAGAGGAGCTAATCTTCTTTTTTTAAAGATAATGATAGTAGTCTGCTCATGGCTTGGTAAAGAACTGGCTGGATGGCTGGGCCCAAAGATTGGTGGTGAATGAAGTTAAAACCAGTTGGTCATCAGTTACAAGTGGCATTCCTCAGGCCTCAGCACTGGGGCTAGTTCTGTTCAATATCTTTATTAACAATCTGGATGAGGGGATTGAGTGCACCCTCAGTAAGTTTACAGACAACACCAAGTTGGGCGGGGGTGTTAATCTGAGAATAGGAAGGCTCTGCAGAGGCATTTGAACAGGCTGGATTGATGGGCTGTGGCCAATTGTATGAGGTTCAACAAGGCTCAGTGCTGGATCCTGCGCTTCGATCACAGCAGCTATCAACTTCTGAAACAATGTTGGAAAGTCCCTCCATGGGGACTGGCTGGTATGTGCTTGCTGTTTTGATCAAAACAGTTTACATATAATAATCTGACTGGATATTCCTGTTGCTTGCCACTGCATTAATCTTCAGATAAAGTTGAACAGCTGGCTATATTTTGTCAAAAGCAGGGATTTGAATGAGGTGGTAATAGAAGTTCTGCCACTGATTCCCTGCAGCCATACAGAAATGCCTTTAAGTTTCTCCTTCTAAAGCAGTAAGGACTTACTTTTGCCCTGTTGATCTGTTTCTGAACTTTTAATTCTTCTCTGCTCCAGAATTATCTTTGCCCAGGTAGGAGGAAACGGTTTGTTTGTTTAATGATGTCAGTGGAGTTATCTCCAGACTTTCAGTCTACTCAGCTCAATTCCCTGCAGCTGTGTATAACTGCACAAGTATCTTTCTTGCCAAGTATCTCTGAGGCAATGATATGAGTCATGAACTCTCTTTTGTAACACTTCCATACTTCAGTACTCCGGATGAACACCCTACTGAATCTATAGAATTATGCAAAATTTATTTTTTTAAATTTTTTTTTTTGGTGCAATACCAAAACTAGAGTAAGTCAAGGTGGAATTGTTGGAGAAATTGGTAAATCATTGAATGGAGATTATTTTCCCTTTAGAAATAAAAATGACTTTAAAAGCAATAGATTTTCTGGAATGTCAGAATTATAATTACTGCAGCAAAAGGAGGCCCTAATCACCTCTAATCCATCCTGTGTTTACAAAATGTAATTTGAATTTTAGGTGCTGATTCTGACCATCTGTACTGTGGGCAGAGCAAGATGAGCCTGGTGTGATATTTCAAGATGACTGAAAGGTGCAAAGTAAACAGTATCAAAGATGAAAAAGCAGTCTGGAATTTTGAAGGGGCTCTTGGGATCTGACTCATGATTTCTGCTTGACAGTGGCCTTTTACATTACTTTACATATGTGACATAAATATTCATGAGTAATCCTGGTGAAACATGCCACACAATTTTTCAGCTATGTTTGTAGATTCTTCACCTGGTTCCTTAAAGATGTTACTGGTATTTTTTTAGCTTATAGGTTATTTTATCCATTATCATAAAATCATAGAATTGTTTGGGTTGGAAGGAACCTTATAGCTCATGTAGTTCCACCCCCCCTGACATGGACAGGGATATCTTCCACTAGATCAGGTTGCTCAAAGCCTCATCCAACCTGGCCTTGAACACTGAAAGGGATGGGGCATACACAGCTTTTCTGGACAACCTGTTCCGATGTCTTACTATCCTCATAATGAAGAATTTCTTCCTAATATCTAACCTAAATCTCCCCTCTTTCAGCTTAAAGCCATTCGCCCTTGTCCTGTCACTACATGCCCTTGTAAAAAGTCCCTCTTCAGCATCCTTGTAGAACCCCTTTAGGTACTGGAAGGCTGCTGTATGGTCCTCCTGGAGCCTTTCGTTTTCCAGGCTAAACAAGCCCAACTCTCTCAGCCTGTCTCCATAAGAGAGGTGCTCCAGTCCTCTGGTCATCATCGTGGCTCTCCTCTGGACTCACCTGAGCAGATCCACATCCCGCTTGTGTTGGGGCCCCAGAGCTGAATGCTGTGGGGTCTCACAAGAGCAGAGTAGAGGGGGAGAATCACCTCCCTCAGCCTGCTGCCATGGTCCTTTTGATACAACCTAGGATATGGTTGGCTTTATGGCTGCAAGCACACACTGCCCACATTATGTTGGATTGGATGTATTGTTTCAAGATATAATAAAATAAGTTTTTAATATAAATTTTTAAGATATAATAATCGAGATTTTTTTTCATTATTATGCACCTGTACTTGTCTCTCAGAAATCATTCTTTTAAAGCCTTGGAGAATTTCAATGGAGATTTTTAAAACAGCTTGATTTTTAAACACATGAAAAAATGCTAGTTCTATAACAAAGGCTGAATTTGATAAGACTACTTATGTTACATGGAAACATCCTGTGACCTTTTTTAATTGCTTTGTATTTCTACTGTCCAGTAAAGTGGACAATTTAAGAGCCACTCAGTCATACAAGGGATGTTCTTTTTTCTGATGGAAAAGAAAACCTTGGTCTTTGCAGGTAATGTGTGCAGCTCATTGTGCTGTGCTTCCTTGGCTTCTCACTTGGTCTCTGTTTCAAAGTTTTTTTCATATCTACATTTTCAGAATACTACTGTACCCTAAACCACTTTATCATGGGGCTGGATGGCTGTCTGTGCTGGATAAATTCTGATTTGTTTGCCAACAGTTGGTTGTGCCTCATTTGGGATTGTGTTGGTGTTTGATTGCTGTTGTGAGTTGATCTTTCCTCAGTGTTGAATTGCAGAAACAACAAGATCAGTTCTTTGGCTTCCTCTTAGTTGCAAAATCTTCTGTACTCTTACACTGGTTTTGTATTCTCTGTTTCTTTTTGCCTGGAATTCATGTTTCTGTATTAGGATTTCATAAATAGCCTACTTATTTTGAGTTAACTGAAGCTGCTAAACCACCTGAAGTGACTCAAGGGTCACTCGCTGTCAGGTACAAGACGTATAATGTTGTTTTTTATTATCATGTATTCCTTGCAGGTACAGCATATAAAGCTGTTTGGATATTTTCCAGTTTTCTGCAGTTCTAGAGATTTTAAGCCCTCACAAAGGGCTGCTCCTCATTTCTTTCACACAGTTCACTCTAGCCGCTGGCAACATGCACTGTTCAGAATTATGTTTGAACAGAGAGTTTGATGCCTTGAAAGTTAAGTATCTCTGTCCTTTGACTTCATTTTTTTAATAAGTGAGACTTAAAGATCCCATTACCTATGTACTTTGTCAACTGCAATTTTGTTGTCCTTTTAGAAACAGATGACGGTGTTATCAAGACCAACAGAAGTGTTGATTAACCAAGTCTGGAACTTACCTAGGTGCTGAAGCTGTTCCTCGGTTTTCACATCCAAATTTTAACCTTCTTTTAACTTTGGAGTAATTAAGATACATTTCAACTTCTGCCAAGTACGTCTCTAAAGATTTTCTAGGTTTATTTACACTTAAAGTAATTCCAAGCCTATATTTCAAGCTGGCTATCCCTCATCAAATCTCTAGTTAAACCAAGTAGTGTAGTTTTGACCTAAGAAAGGGTTGGTGGGGAGGGAAGGAGGAATAAAAAATGCTTCAGCTATTATTTTCTGTGGAGCTATCAAATTAGGTAGCATAGTAATATGGTTCTGTCACTGAAGTGCAGAAACTGCCGTGTAGATGATTACATTTAGTGTGAAGGCATAAGCTACAGGCCACACAAGAACCGGGAACTCCTCTTTCCAGAACAGTGTAGCTCTTGGACTGTTTTTGATTCTCAAAGCAGGAGTGGAATTCAATCCAAACAAATGAAAAAATATGTGGAAAACACAGTCCTGTGTAAGTACTTAGCATGATATTTGTGGCTATCTGCTTTAGGAAAAAAAAATAAATAAATCCCTGTATTTATGTCCAAAACTTCGAAATATGATTCTGTGCTGAAGAATGATGGCACTATCCTAAGAGATCTGCTTTTTGTGTGTGTGTGTGTGTGTGTGTATGTTCAAAGTCAAACCACCTGACTTCTGAGATGACATATTAATGGGATTTGATGGTATCCACAAGGCATTAAGATGACATGATTAACTTAAAAATAGTAATTAAGAGACAAAGGTGTGTGGGGAGTAGGAGACGAGTCTCATGTACTTAAAAAAATCCAGCTGTAATTGTCTGTATTTTATTGGAAAATTACTTTTGCGGGGAGAGAGATGGAGCAACTGTGCTGAGACTGACTTTAAATCAACTCAATTACCAAGTTGCTTTGGCTGCTACAGTCCATACATCTTTTAAAAATGTTTAAATGGGCATACTGGTATTCTAAAAATCAGCTCCAGTAGTTTATTCCCTAGAATGGATACTGAAGTAGAACATGTGAAGGATATTATTGAAGAACTGAACAAGCAGCTCGACTTACAGGATGGTGGGATTAAGAGACCAGGTCTCAGATGAAACAGACAATGTGAATGTGCAGCTCTGATGGAACAAAAGTATCTGAAGGAAACTGGATCTATTTCAACATATTCATCATAGAGCTTTCTGTGAGCTTCCACTCCATTGGCTGTGAACCTCAGTGGATGGCAGAGCAACTGTATCACCTAGATACAACTGTGTTACTCAGATGACAGGTGAGAAGGCGGCAGTGGCTTTGCAAATATTTGTGGGATAGCATCCTATTAGAGGGAAAAAAACCCCAAACAACCAGCCTTCCAAAAACTTAGTTTAAATCTATAGTCCTGGCCTGTATTTGCTGGGATTCCATTAGTCCACCTGTCAGCAAACATTTAAGTGTCTCTGGAAGACTAGGAATGGGAAATCCTATATAGATTATATAGACTTGACAAAGGAGAAACACCCTGAAGTGTTATAAAACTGGATCAAGAAGTCTCAGTGTATTCCCAGTGCCCTCTAATTTGACTATGCCCAGATATCACTCTGCCTCTTTACTACCTGCACATCCCTGGTATGACACATAACAAGACCAAGGGAGCTGGATCCTGGCAGGACACTGTCCTGGCATGGCAGGGCCATAGAGGTTGGCCATGGAGGTCAGGCAGGGACAGTAAGGACCACTGTGGGCTAAACCGTCCTTTGGAAGTGTCACTTCTTCCCTTCCAGGGAAAAGCTGTACTCACTGCTGGAATGTGCATTTCTTGTTTTGAATTTGTTGGTTAAATTCAGTCATAATATATTTTTGCATAACAGTCAGGAGAAGCCAGGTTCTTACCCCCTCAGAATACTTATCCCTCATAAAATCTTGGGAGATGGCTAAGGTGGATGCAGTCCTGGTCTGACTGGGCAGCCATGACTTTGCAGTACCATAATGTGCTGTGTTAACACCTTTAATTTAGCTTTAACTACCTCACATTTAATTTGAATCTCCAGATTGCCTCTGCTTTGTGCTGTTTTGGCTCCCAATGTAATTCTGTCATTGGAGAAGTGAAGTGATTAATGACATTTAAATTAATTTAAACAATCAATTAATTAAATTAATCAATTTAAATTAATTAAATCGATTAGTGAAATGAATTCTAGTAACTTGCATTCTGCTGCCTGCTTGAACTCTGTGTCCTTGGTACTAGGGCACATTGTGGTGGACTGTCTGATGGGCAGTCAGAGGAGGTCCCCTAAGGCACAGGTACAATGTGCTAATCATCAGAGGCCTTGAGACACCGTGGCATGCCTATACTAAACAAGTGACTTGTTTAGTATATATTTCTCAATCCTATTTCCCATTTACCAGAATTAAGAAATGGCTAAAGAAGCCCTGTTTTTCTATTGAATATTAATGTGTACCACCAAGAGACTGGTAGTGTAGGTTTATGTATTGTTTGAGCGTCTCCTGCCATGTTGGTGTCATTGAGCATGTCTTAAGTAGTCTGTTTGTTACCAAGTCTCTGTTTAGACTGTAAGTGATCCTTTTGATATCAGCACATCTCTAAAAATGTTTAGCGACTTTGAATAGTACACCGTAAAATTGTAAAGAAATCTACTAAGAGATGCCATAGAGTGGTTGCTAATGACCCCAAGCAGTCTACTGATGTCAGTTAAGAAGGTTGTTACAGGGGCATAAGTGTTACAGGGGCATTTTACTTTTAACGTGAATCAAAACCATTTTGGGATTGCATTGCTTCAGCGCTGAAGTAATTTAAAACCCGAAAGCTTTCCTGATACTTCTGTTTAAACAAAGGTGAGGAATCTTCATAACAAGGCTGCTTAACACAAAAGGCTGTTAATTTGTACTGAAAATATTAAGAAATGAAAGTCACCTGGATTTTTTCAAACTGAAAGTAGTCACAGAATTTGTGCAGAATATAAGGCATTTCTTTGAACATTTTGCATAGTTGTAATTAGTGTTACTTGCACATATACCCTAATTGTTATCTCATTAAGCATTTTATGCCCAGAGCAATGTATAATCTCAATAGTCAAGATTAAGAACAGATATGTTGAAGGCCAGGAATAGAGATAAAAATACAAAAGCATTATATCTACACTTGGTTAAGGAAGTTCTAACAGACTGCAAGTACAGATTGCAAACTTGCAAATGCAGACTATGTATTGATCTAGGCTATATTTTCTGAAGCGCACAAGGACTAATGTGTTCAAACATCTGGGTGTTCAAATATGCTGCCAATACATTAATACCATAGGGCATACAGAGTCTTTCTGATTCATCTCCAATGCACTGATTTGAAGATGGGGTGGGTGGAGGTAGAACTTCATTATCCTTTTAGAGACTTCAGTTTTATAATGATGTAGCTGTAACTGACAATCACATGTAGAATTTGACAGTCAAAAAGTAATCCCAGGTCTTCTAAATCCCGGACAAGAGTCCTGATATTTTCTCACATAGGAAAATTTTCTTGGTTTAGGTTCTTGTACTCTGCGTTTAAGTTTGTATCTTATAAACCTGAGGGATTTCAAAGTACAAGGTAAATATATTCCAGACAAATTCTTGAACACAAAACTATACAATTAAGGGGCTACTTGTTTCCAAGTGATACACAGTATTTATATAGCATCACAGACAAGCCTGGAAAACATCAAGGGACTTAACAGAATATAGGAGCTGCCAAAAGCAAGAAACAAAATAAAGCAGAAGGGATGGTGTATCTGGACTGGTCTGATTATTGAGTCTGTAAGAGAAACAGCATAACTTCTGACACAGTTTGAGTAGAAATTAAGGACATCGAAAAGAGCTGGATGATGTCTCCCTTGAGACCTTTAGAGCAATTAAAGAAAGGAGAGGATCAGGAGATGTGTTTACAGAATGGAGACAGTATGAAGGCCTAAGACTTTGATTGCAGGATTAATTACTTGGATATTGATTTAGGTAACAAGTATGCAAAAGCTAAGGAGGATTTATGTTTGCAAAAATACTTCTAAGGGTTGCTGTCTTAAATAGATACCTCAAAAACTATGTAGTATCAGGCAATTTGGGGATGTTAAAACTTGCGCCTAAGGTCAAGATAATATCCGTTTCTCAGTGATCTTTATTTCTCATGGATTTCAATGGAACTTCATCTATTGTGAACCAGATCTGCCATTTTATCTGCACCCAGAGTCCTGTATTCTTGTACCCTTGAGTAATAGCTCAAAATAAATGGAACTGCTGGCAGAGACAAGTGCCGTACTGAGTGAGTGAAGCAGAATTCAATCTTCAGTTTTTACTTCTGCTGGCCAAATTCTCTTTCATTTGCGTGTGAGTAAGGACAGAAGAAATACCTCAAGTTTTGGCAGAGTTACTTGTTAAACATACGCTTAACCTCCATGCTCATACTGCAGTGATGCTTATATTTCTGTTAAGTACACAGAGGGGCAGAAAGCAGAGGATGATTTTCTTTTAATTCAGTCTCTGCAATTAAGTGAAATATAAACTCAGACGAGCTAAGACACGTGCAAAAAGGTGAGGTAATGACAAGGCATGTACTGTGGTGCCTGAAGCAGCAGTGCAGAGGATTTTTGGTAAGAACAAACTAATAGCTGTCAAAGAGACATCTTCTGAGAGCCAAGCCAATCAACTCTGGGGAAGAAAAGGAAGAAAATACTTGGAGGGATAGCCATGATGAAGACTATGGAGGTGGGTAATGAAGTTTTATGCTGTATCTAAAGTGCATACAGACTTACAGACACTTTGAATCCAGAAATCTTATTTGAAGTAGAGGCAACACTTGGTAGTTGGTATTGCTGGTACAGCTGACTACAAGCACTGAAAATGTCTTAAGGAGCTCATGCTGTCTGTTGCTTTTTAATGCTTTCATGCAATGCTGTGTTGTCCCTTCTTTGTGCCAGTACAACTGTTAGTATGGTTATTAACACTGTTCTGGATTCAGCCCCTCTTCAGTGAAAGAGAGAAAGGTTTAAGCTGTGTTATTTCAAATAATCTGCTTATAATGTGGTTTCCCAAATAGCTCTACGAATAAAACTGAAGAGAAGGGAGGAATAGGAGCCTTTTTAGTTATCTTCACCATTAAAGTCACAGTTAAAGCATGTCATGATAAGAAGATTCTACTGTGTAATCAATGTGACCTACTGAAGTTTTTGCAGTTTCGAATGTTGCATTGCCTTGAAATATCAAATGGGCAAAATGACACAAAATTGATTTCAGTGAAAATAGCATTTGCTGTTAAATGTTCATGCAGCACTGTCGCATACTTCTTCTTGTACAAAATCCAAGACAGAATATTTAAAATGAGACTGATATTAGAAGAATATGAAGAGAGATGATGCAGCTGCAAAAAAACCATAATATACTTGTATGTGTATGGTTATAGAAAGTTATTTTACCTTAACATATGTCATTCCTTCCTAACAGGGCACTGGATACTGTCTGCCTATACAGGAAAAAGAGATTAATAGTTCATGTGAAATCTCAAGCATTTTCCAACAGAAAAATGAAGTAATGGAGTAAACAAACAACATAGTTCGCACACAGCGTGAAATATAAAAATGCAGCAGATTCTGGGGATGGTAGATCTTCCTCTACCAACTCCCCTACTTTCACATAAAGAATGTTCTGTAGTGCAGAAAGGCATTACAACAAAAGGTAGGTAGGCATGGGTTCATTGAGGGTAGGAGGGGGGAGGAAATGAAGGATTGTGGTGTTCTCTATACATTAGTATCTGCTAATCTGCTATTATGTGCTAAAGTAACACTGGCTGATCCGAGATTTCTCATGCACATTGAAGAGAATGTAGTGTGGGTTTTCAGCAGATTTTGTGGTATCCCTGCCTCATAGGGCTGTCTCCTTTCATTCCTAATCTCCCTCTCATGCTCTAATCTTTTTTTAATCCAAAGGTGTTGCATTACTGAGGCTTCTACCACATACAAACATGCAAGAGAAGGGTAAATGCATGAACAGAAATATGATCTGAAACTGCTGGTGCAGTAGGGCTGGAAACAGAATTTGCTTAACATGTTTTTCAGTAGCAAAAGAGGTCAGAAAAGATAGTGAGAGGAGAAAGTGTAAGGTCATATCCAAAGCTGGCACAGATCAAATTTGTTCAGCTATAGACCCTGGAGTTGTGCTGATTTACCCTGGTTCAGGCAGAGAGAAAGCTTATAAATGCTGGTGAAGAGGTTAGTCAGACACAGTGGATTGGGGGTGCTTCCTATCTACAGCACTGCATTTGCATGTTGAGTTAACAAGTGAGGCACATCAGGGCCACTAAACAAACAGAATCTGTGACCTACTCCCTTTAACTGGTACTTCAGTGTGATGAGCTCATTAAGGGTAAATCTGCTAACACTCATTTCATGTTGGCAGAAGACTGTTGTGTGGTGCATGCTGTCATCTCAACAGGAGATTAAGAGATATCCAGCTCTGACATGACCCATTATTGCTAAATAGGAAATTTGTGTAGTTTCTTGTTTTTCATGAAAATGCTTGCTGCACATTAAAGGAAATGTTTTGAACCCAAAGCTCATTAATTTTTTTAGTTCATCAGATTTGCAGGCAGACTGCTATACAGCCCCGTTCTCAGCACTCTCCTGTCAACTCTCTAATGAATATGGATGTTATTTGTACTGCTTTTTTGGGGCAAAGGCCCAAATCCTGAAGCCTGTGTTTCCCCCTTAGCATTAACTACATTTGCAGCAATTAGGGCCCAATCTTTTGAAGTGTGGAGAGCCCTTGACTCTGCTGATTACAGCAGACCTGGCATCCTGACTTGAAAGGCTATTATTGCAGTGGAAATAAGTGGAAGAGCTTGGCATGGAACTGGTTCCATGTAGTCATTTTTCCAGCTTTCTGTGTACAGTTTCTGTTCCGAAATGAAAAATGATTAATGTGTTTCCTTTCACTCAACAGCAGATTCACAATAATGATTAAGTTTTGATTGGGACGATTTACTTTCATGATAGGCATAGATTGTTGGGGTTTTTCTTAATTTTTTTTTTTAATTGAAGTCTTAGTGCAGAGAATTAATTAACTTCTGCAGATGGGTATATGCTTGGGAATAGCCCAAGAGTTGGTAAATGGACTTACATGTTCCTATGTTTCTTTCTTAAATGCATCCAACCTCAGCAGTGCCTAGTGGTTTCACCACCAAGTAGTAATCGAACGGTAGCAAAGTTGAATGGAGTTAGAACGACTTAGTAATATAGTCATGTCCTCACCATTAAGTCTGGTTATACGTAGAGTCCACTTTTCTTCTAAGACTAGCAGCTGGTCTAGAAGAACAAGTCTTGAGTGATCTTAACCACTAAACAAAACCTTGAATGAGAATTGGGACTGCACTCAGTCCCAGATAGTTAATTACTCTGTTATACTAGTTTCTTGAGGAAGAAGTTGTAAAAGGGGTAATCTGAAGGAAATGTGTGCTGCCACTGCTTCTGGTCAGTTCTAAGTATGTCACGCTATGTTTTCATTAAATATTATATTCCATGAGATACTTGTCCAGTACATGTTGCTGCTACTATTAGTGAAAAGAAAGCAACAGACTTCCCCTGCCAGTGTAAGGTAATGCTCTAGACTAAACTAGACTTTCTGTGGCACAGATGCAGGACTAAGAAACTATTTAGAGGATTCACCACTGAAACATCAGGTTGTTCTGACATACTTAACCTGAATACACTGACAGAGGTGCCAGTTAAAGGAAATGTAAGAGAAATTCATTTACCTGACTGCCCTAATTTGTGCGAATAGTCTTTCTTTCCTAAATATTTTAATGATTTGCAAGTTTAAATAAATAATTGCTTTCAATCTTTCAGAAACTTGATATTGACTTTTACCTTTTCTAAAGAGTGAACAGAAACCAGATCTTGCTATTCACTGCTTCGTAGATTTTAGTAGGCTTAGTGTTATGGATATTGCTAATAATTAGTCTTCTGATTAAAACAACTTAAGAAATTGGTGTGAGGGTTAAGGATATGGGGTTTTAGATATATGTAGTGAAATATGTTGACATACAACATTTAAATAGCAAACCCTGTAAATTAGTAACTTCTCAGGCATCTTGTCCTTTACAGCCTTTTTTTTTATGCAGTATCTCACAGTATATTGCAAAATATGAGCATTTGTGTAAGTCTTACTTTTAAAGGGCAATTCAGTGATAGACATTTTAGTAACATCGACTATGGGAAAGACAGTCATAAAACCACTTCTAGATAAGGAATTTCAGAACCTTTGCAAGATGAATTACAAATCAGAGGTGCACTGGCTAACAGGGTGTGCCTTCTTTGCAGCCTGACTCACTGCCTTTACACTTTTCTGGCCATAAGGCCAAGCACACAGTCATATCCACCAACCGTATAATTTGTTTCTGAATTTGTTGCTGGGTGTACTGTAAGGGCTGCCTCTTGAGCAAGCCAGAACAAACTCCCAGGGTACACCACTTAAGGGTGCTCGGATGTTATACACATAAACTCCAGGACTCTACTTCCATCAGCTTCCATCTAATCCGTCTGCTCTCATAGAGGTATTACATGGCTGATGGCCAGCAGGCCAGATGGCACTGAGCACTGTCCTAGAAAAGGCCCAAGCATCAGCTGCTACAAGAGTAGGAGGAGTTTCTAAGCACTCTGAGCACAGACGAGCTTCAAGTTGCCCCTAAGATAGCAGAGATGCAAAATGTCAGGTCGGGGGAGTTCTCTGGGACAGAACAAGTCTAATAAATATCAGGTCTATCATATGCTGGTACTGGGTCAATTCATCTACATTCAACTTTTCTTTACATGAAAGAGATTCCTCGTAGTGACTTGAGATGATTCAATCGATATTTGATCTGTATTTTGTTAACCAAGACATACTGACTTTCACTGACGTATTCAGATGTCCGCCAGTAAAAACTGGCAATTCCTTCAGTTGCTGTTTCTGAGCTAAACATTCAATCAGGTCAAAGAGCTTTGGCATTTTTACTAAAATGAGGAGAGAAAGAAAATCCCTTTTCCATCTTCACAGTTGAGCTTGTTGTTCTATATGACACCTGGTGTTGGATCTTATTTCAGTCTGTGCTTTGGCAAATTTGAAGTTCAATAAACACATCATTATCACACAATTTGGGCTAGACTACATACAGACATAGTCAACATTCTCTTTCTATATGTGGCATCCAGTATGATTTCAACGGCCTAGATCCACGTTTGAAATTTTAAAGACTATTGCTAAAGCCTTTCTTTTGTTTTGACATTAAAAGTGTGCTGAAAGGAAGAGAATCATTCTATCTGAGACTGCAAATGTCCTGGAATAAAGGGATAGCTTTAGTGGAGACATAACTAAATATATACATATCAGAGGCTACTAGAATTTATATATAAATCTCCTTATTTAAAATAGACTGGAGCAATGATAACAATAATAATGAAAAAAAGACCAATCCTTAAGATTTCCACCTGGTCATTAACATGTAAATCACTGTCATAATTAGAATTGTACTTAATGAGTGATTTTTCAATCCTTATTCCTAAGTATTTTCAGTATGATTGCAATCATAAATTAGATTTGTTTTTATGCTTTTAGTTGCTGGCGTTTAAAATTTTGATGCTGTGAATGGCAAAAAGGAATGGAGAATTGAGAGATAAGATCAAGTGTTCCCTCTGCCTAACCTATAAAAACTAACAGGAACTATTGATGACATTGTGTGTGGTATTGAATACATGATCTAGGGGGGAAGTGTTTTCAAGTTCTCCAGAGTAATGACCAAATGAAAAAGAGCCTTTCTTCTACTCCATTTTCAAAGTGGACCTGTCAGGTCTCACGCTGTTCACAAGGAGCTGCAGTCTCCTGCAGACTCCTGAATCAGGGTTGGAGGGGAGTAGCTTCTGGGCACGCTTTGTGCCCTGGTAGGCTGTTTGCTTTCATCAGCCCAGCTTCTCCTTCTGTGTCTTGTCTTCATTATGTGTCTCCTATTGTGGTCCAGAGAGTGTGGGTAACATAAAACAGACATTGATTTTGCAGGATTCAGTCTTGTTACAGATGGGTAGACACAAAATCCAGTTTTCAAAGCATTATATTCCTCTAGCAGGTCCTGTTTCTATTGAGGTTGAGTCTGTGATATGACAGGAGGCAGGGTTGCTGTGATTGGTTTTATTTCTGCTGACTCTTAATGGATACAGTCAAGGGTCAAATGTGCTGAGGGAGCACTGTGAACAATACACTAACTAAACAGAAATCATGGTCATTCACTGAGAACTGAAGACCACAGATGCCAACCTCCACTATTATAAAATCATAGAATCATAGAATAGTTAGGGTTGAAAAGGAACTTAAGATCATCTAGTTCCAACCCCCCTGCCATGGGCAGGGACACCTCACGCTAAACCATGTCACCCAGGGCTTTGTCCAACCTGGCCTTGAAGATCACCAGGGATGGAGCATTCACAACTTCCTTGGGCAACCCATGCCAGTGACTCACCACCCTCACAGTAAAGAACTTCTTCCTCATATCTAATCTAAACTTCCCCTGTTTAAATTTTAACCCGTTACCCCTTGTCCTATCACTACAGTCCCTAATGAAGAGTCCCTCCCCAGCATCCTTATAGGCCCCCT
>JANHGB010052977.1:30175-57219 GCA_026283785.1 Coracopsis vasa
TCTTTTCTAAAGAGCCTGTAACCTTCCATTCCAACACTCCAGTCATAGGAGCCATCCCACCATGTTTCTGTGATACCAATGGTATCGTATCCCCGTAGACCTGCACACAAACAATAAGTCCTCTTGTTTGTTCCCCATGCTACAGATGTTTGTATAGAGGCATCTGAGCCGAGCTCCAAATGCAGCCGGCTCATTGGCTGGAGCATCTGGAATATCTCTACATTGCTCTGAGCATTTATTATAGGTGCTGCCAACCGACTGGGAGTTTTGGAATGGAATGATGCCTCCCTCCCCCAACACATCTAGTTTAAAACATTCTTGACCAGCCTGGCAAGCCTCCTACCAAAGCTACTCTTCCCCTTTGTTGTCAGACCAGCTCCACCAGCCTCCAGTATACCTGGCCTCCTAATTCAATCTAAAAAAATTTCCATGTTGGGTTTGCCAGCATGTTAGCAGCCCTGGCAAGTCATCCATGTGAGATAATTGCATATGCTGAACTTGCACTAATTACTGACTTTCCTCATCTTTTTCAGCCTGGCAAACATAGGCCTGCCAAACCCTTGCCTCGAAGCGGCAGCCTCTAATCAACCCTCTGAAGCCCCTCTCTTCATGCTGAAGTGTGTCTCTTGCATGGTAGTGGTGAGCTTGCTGAACCTATGATTTCTAAATACATAATAGGGTCAAGTTCTGCAGGGATAGTGTATTTTATTAGATCAGTGATGATGTTGGAAAAAGCAGACAAGCTTTCAGAGCTCCTGGACCCTTCCTTGGATCATTAGAAGTGTGTCTTCTTCAGCGAGAAATCCAGGAAACACTCACTCTTGTCTTTTCCTGACAAGTGCTCCTAACAAGCTACTGAAACCCCTCCGTTGTAGAGTTTTTCCTTTATTATTTGCTGAAGGTATCATTGTCTGCTACTGACAGCCTCTTTTCAGCTGACATTCAGAAGACTTTCTGCCATCTGTTCCAGACCTTTCTGCTTTGGACTGAATTTGCATTTGAATATTTGCATTCAGAATGAGCTCATATGAAGAAGGCACAATTTATCATTTTCTTTCTCCTGAATTAAAAATTGCAAGTGATCAAAATCACTGAATAAAAAGACTGTTTTTCCAAGGGAAATGGTAAACCTCTGGACTTGTTTCACCTCTGCCCAAAATCATGTTATTGAAAATTAAAAAATGCATGTAATTTAAAAAACTATTTACACTTAAAAGCTCTTCTATGGCTCTTTTGAAAATCTTTGGTTTTCCCTTCTTTTTCCAAAAATGTTAGCAGAGAGCAATCAAATATCTGTCTATTTATATATTTTATCTATCTCAGCATTTTCATCACAATCAAGCTGATCGTCTCTTAAAGAGTCTTGAGTGAACACTCTCAGTCCATTTTCATTAGAGTTTTTAAAATAATTTAGCTAGGTAGCTTTTTGTTTAAAATTGACTTGCCTGATGGGTTATGCTAAATTTACCTCTGAAGTTTTTCATTTGTTCACACGAATGCAGTTTATCTAGCAAGGACAAGTGTTTTTCTCATTATCAATTCTGTACTGAAGTACAAGCACCTTGGAAACTCAAAAATGAAAAATCTTCAAGTGTCACAGCAGAAGACTGGGAGCTGCCTTTTTATAGTATTTGTTCACTTCAGTCTTTGGTGAGTGAAAGAAGCTTGTGATCAAAGCAATAGTATTATTATTATAATAAGGAGACTCAGAAATACTCCAGATAGTGTTATCTGGTAATCAGTCTTATGGAGGCTTTAGTGCTGCTCAAAATAGAATGAGATCAGTTGATCATCTTACATGTATGACATTTCTCTTTGGAAACAGTGGAGGTGATCACTACTAGGAAATGACATCTGGCAGTGTGTTATTCATGAAGCTGACTTATGCTGAAAACTCGGTGGGACTCTACAATCATTTTATTCCTTCTCTTCAGGGCTCCCTGAGCTGGCTGGTGATACTGCTTAAGAAGCTCAAGCTGTTATTTCCATTCTGCTTGATGCAGCCTGAAACACATTTAGAGTGCAAGCTTAGGAGTAGTGGAAAGGTGAAGATGGATTGCTGGGCACAGATGGCATTGATAATAAAGAAAAGCAGCTGTCAATATTATCTCAGAATGAGTTATTAATGATTAGCACTCTAGTTTGACATGTTGGCAAGACCAAGATTGCAGTTTAGAGTATGATAACTCATGTGCCAAGAGGAATATGGAAAAAAGCAGGGAAGAGGAGCTAGCTTTTAAGACTTCTTGTTGCTGACACTCACTGCTTTTTGCAGTAGGAGCTACAGTCATTTGTTGCAATGCCTCATATAATGAGCTTATAAGTATTTGAAAAATGGTAACAAGAGAAAACAGATAATAGAATGGTGTCGTTCAGTTGGAACAAGTAACTTCTGAAACATTTTGAACCTTGCCCTTCACTCATTCTGAGATCAGTATGCATCTGTAAGTATGTTGTTTATACACATCAGACAAGAATCTTCTGTCACATAATGATGGGCCCTGTCAATAGCTTCTCATTCTCTTCAAGTTCTAAGCGTGGGCTCTTTACAGAAACAGGATATGAAACTAGACACACCATTGGTGAGACATAGCTTAACTCCCCTCCATGACCTCATTTATTGATTGAATGAGCATGGCTTTTTATTTACCTCTTTCTCTTTCAACAGTGCTAACCTTCTCCTGCTCTGGAAATGTTTACTGCAAAATATTTACCGCAACTGCTCTTATTAGCTTGAATTCTAGCCTCCCTGAGTGTTATGATATGCAGTGGATACATTACGATATTGTACTGTACATGGCGGCAGTCTGAATGTCTCAAAGGACTGCTCTGAAAATGAATGTCTCTGTTGCATGCTTGTGATGAGCACCTGCCAGACTGTATCTTGTATTAAAATAAGAAAGTGACAGTGAGGTGACTATATCATATGCCCATCTAAAAAACTGTGAAATAAATGAAAGTGAAAAAGGAAAATGCATCATCTTTCAAATAGATGGAAGGAAAAAAAAATCCTGTTTTTTAAATTTTTAACCAAGGATCGTTAGTTGAGGTGCTCCATGTAGTTCTGTCTTCTCCACTAAATGCATTTTTGCATTTCTTTCTCTTAAGTATATCAGAGGCAAATCCAGGTCTCTTAGGGTTAGATTTTTTGCTTATATTTGTTTCTTTAAGATTATTTAAGCTCACATGTAAGACTTTACAATGTTAAATTTGCTCCAGAAGGGGAGGTTTATAAAATAAACATTTAACCAAAATTTCTTACAATGCTAAATCAAGTGGTGTTCAATAATCCATATATATGGTATCAATTCATTTGCTTTTAAACAACCAGCCTAGTAAGGCTTACAGGAAGCAGAAGTTTTATCTAATGAATTCTTTCTGTCTTCCCCGAAACACTCCACATTTTTATTAAGAAATTTTTACATCGCAGTGTTCTAATGTTTCGCTGAGAATGTCTGAGGCTTCCTGGCCAAGATTTCCCTTTCTGAATACTGAGATTTTAGTTGCAGTTCTCCATCCTTTGACATTTATCCAATTCTCAGAAATGGCTACCAGTTGGCATTTACAGTTTAGAAAGCACTTCGTACTGATTCTGGTAAGACTGTTAGGTCCTGCAGAGCATCCCACTTCTAGAAGGTCAGCTGGCTGAGTCCAAGGTCAGCTCCTTTGCTGATAAGAGCTATTTTGGATAGACCCAGAAGTGAGGGCCTGCCCCTCCTTTCCCCTTGGAGCTGCTTTTAGCTGAGACTTTAGCACTGACCCTGCCCATGACACACCACAACTGTGTAGCAGCTATGTCTGTGCCTTATCTTCCACCTCTGTGAGACAGGTCAGATGAGGTGACTGGTTTATGAAGAGTATTATCCTTCTTGCAAATGGGCATTTCTGACTTACTGATTACTCTGGGAATTTACTCTGCCTTATAAACAGCTGTTTGATTTCATCCACAGAACTTCTGTGATGACATGTAATGCACTGCAGTAGGTTACATTCTGGGAGAGCTTTGAGGTAGGGGTGAGTTGAACATACTTGGTTGTGGCTGTGAGAAAAACATTGGAAGGTGTTGCATTTGTTGCTTAGACACAGTCTGACTCTATTTGGGGTGTGTGGGTGTACAGAAATTTGTTTCTGAGCATTTTGGAAAGAAAGAGCTTTATTTGAAGAGGAGAAAAGGGAATTTGAAAGAGGAATTCAAGTTATGACCTTCTTCCAGAATAGCTTATAGTTTGAGAATTGACTTTCCATATATATCTTCCATGGTAGAAAATATTTATGTGGTTTATAATGCAATTGTATGTGCCTAACAAGTTTCTTCAAAGAAGTAATTTATTTGATAGAGGCATGGTTTTGGTGGGTAGAAGTTATATGCATGACCAACCTAACCTGTTGCAGATGGGATTGCACTTCTCCAGACAAGTACACTCCTGTCTGCAATGTTTAGAATGAATTAGTTATTCTGTGGAGGCACTGATTTGTCTATTTTGTACAACATTGTTTTTATGTTGACCATTAATTCTGGAACACTGATGTTGGTGAATTAATATGTGTATTTTACCTTTTCTCACGTCAGCAGCAGCTGGGAGGATGGTTCTATCCTGTGGTTAACTGATATTTAACATGCTGATATTTAGCAAGCATTAAATATAAAATCCCTTATAAGCCTCCCAAGTTTTTCCTCTTGAATCTTCATGGACTTGAAAAACTTGACTTACTTCATTTCACCAAGCCAGATTCAGTATCTAATTAAATTTTCTCTGGATCTGTACCAGAATTTATGTATCTGGGTCCAAACTACAAAAATTTGAGAGCTGAATTAAACATATGCAAAGTTGGGGTGCTGATGGATCTGAATCATTTCTGCAGTCTAACTACTAATTTCCACTTGTCTTGTGGCATTCTTTTTCATTCTTATCAAATGTCCCAGTGCATTTTAGCTCTAAAAATAAAAAAAGCCCCTGTGTCTGAATCTCATTATTGTGTTGGAGCTGTTCTACACTGTGTGACAAAAATATAAAAAGGAGAGGTGAACATCTTCAATATTATATCTTACTAATGAGGGAATTAACCAGAGCTAAACAGGACAACTTGAGGAAGACCTGTTCCAAATGAATCATTAATCAGAATGTGAAAAAATGGCTGAAATTGTATCTTTCTCAGTTCAGCAAATCTTAGGTTTCCCTTCTGGAGAGAATTTTGAAGATCCTCTTGCTATCACTGTATGGAATTAAAAGTTTACTTCAGAAATTCTTACAAAATTTTGAGTGGAAAAACCAGTTTCTTTTCTTTGGAGACTAAACGGTGACCATGACAAGATTCTTCATGTTACCGTAGATGGAATAGCTGTCCCCTGGAGCTTCCTTCCAGCCCTGTTTTTCTATAATCATCTCTTAAATCCTGTTGAATGTATTAATTTCGTTCTTAATCTCATATTCATACAATTAGCTGCTCTTTATCATTAATGAGTTTATATATCTCAATATTGACATTGATTGCACTCTTAATTATGTGTTACCTGTTGATGTAGCGTTGAATCAAATTCTGAGAGTAAAATAAAACAATTTGGTAGGTAAAGGGGAGGAACACTTACATGGAAGGGGCTAGACATGCAACATTATTCATAACAGTTGCAAATTGAGTGTGTTTTGAGGCTACCTCCATAGGTTACCATCAGCTATTTTTCAGAAAGAGTTTCCTGGATTTTTAAATTTGCTTTAGTTGTTCTGTTTTAACTTTAAGAGTTCTGTAAACATGTGCATCCCCATCTGACTGCTAGGCTTATTTGTTAAGGTCACGGCATTTTCTATTAGTGTGACTTTCCAGCATTTGATATTTTATTTCTCCTTGTGCCCTCTCCCTACTGTTCTCCCAAGTACTTCCTTTACTACCATATGCTTAAGAGCAATGCACTCCCTTTCTGCAGGCTTACATACCTCTTGCATAACTTTCTGGGAATATCCTAAAGATTCAGCTGACTGGCATGAAGCTACTGTGGTATTACATGTAAAAGCTTTAGAAGAAAATGAATACTAAATTTGTTAAAGCAAGTCTTTTGACCCAGCAGTATGTAAACATTTATTCTGGGAATAAAGATCTTGTGTAGCTTATCAGAAAAATTAGCTAGTCAGCAGTTTAGTAAGCCCCAGTTAAATCTTTGTACATGTGAATAGCTCCAAATACAAAAAACTCTGAAATGACTTTGGTACTTTTCTAATTTGCAATTTTAGAAAATACCAAAATACAGAAAACTACTCAGCCCAATTTAAGGAGCTTCGAAGTTCTGCAGTTATTGATTACACAAATGTTTTTTTAACAGAATCAATAGAGCTGTGACTTCATGGTCACTGCTTTCTGTTAGCAAGAAAGGTTAAAAGCACTCATTTCCATGTTTTTTTTTGACTTATCTGTACAGAGGCCCAACAGCCCAACTGCCCATCAATACAAAAAGGCAGCATAAAGAAATTTTTCCCTATAATAAATAAATGGAATAAATAGAAGAAAGAAGACTAAATCTAGAAAAGGTCTTAATGAGGCAGCTGTGCACAAAATGGAGAAAAACAGTATGCTAGGGTCTTAGTCAAGACATAAGAATCAGTGACAGAAAAGTTGGAGAACAAAGTTTCTTAGGCTTGGGTCATTAGCAGAGCATTATTTTGTACCATGCATGTTTTATAAGTGAGGTTTGCGGTTTCTGATTGTGCAAGAGATGAACTTGCTAATACCTACTGGAGATAATCTGCTTAAAATTGAAATGGCAGAGGCCTAAGTATTTATCTTTACATTAAAATACAGTCCTGGTTTCCTATAAATGCGTAGCGTGTTAGTGGCTGTTGCTGTTCTATATTGGCATGGCTTCACTGAAGCATGAGCCCATGTAGAGGATGACTGTTTCTCCCCTAGCCTCATTAATACTGTTCTGAGCATTGCACTACACACTCTGTATTGAGAAGAGATGCTATAGATGCTCTAGCTAATCCCTTTGCTGCAGTCAACCTTGTAGTCAAAATGTGACTGTCTCCAAATACAGGGGGGAAAGTGATTCATCAGATAGATGGACTGTGTGAGAAGTTTCATACTGCTTCCCAAAGGATCCAATAACAGAATGAGGAATTAATGGGAAGTATTGACCTATCTATCTTGAATGAATGGCCTAATTTCCCCTTATTTTTCCCCTCACGAACTGACAGATGCAGTAACACAAGATACCATAATAAAAAGATAGGCTGTTGATCTTTCCTGTTGCCATAGTCCCTACTCTTTGAGTTAGTTCATTAGGAGGTGAAGGCTGTTATGACACTGTTCTGAAGCCAGGTCTTCTAATCTATTGTAAAAAATTAGTTCCCTAAGCCTTTATGACAGTAGTTTATTAATTTTAATTTGCTTGATTCTGATGCACACATATTTATTTCTTTCTTAATTATGTATAGGGTTATAACATGAATCTATGTGACATATTACTAGATTCTTATAAATAATTTATAGAAGAATTACACAGAGTGATAACATTACAGTGATTTTTCCTACAACTTCATAAAGATCATGCAACTCCCAGGAGGTGAAAGAACTTAATGTGTGCTGTACCTGGTGGAATATATTCTATGTATTTATCTTCACAATTCTCCCTTAAACTAATTCAATATTTTTGTACATGTTTTAGAGATTGGTAAGAGAGAAAATCAGATGAAGTGAGCACTGAATTCAATAGATAAGACAGGGGCCTTGGCTTCCCATGTTAAGCCTTTAACTTTCTTATGCAACTAAGCAAATTCACATTTCATCAGATTCAGGACAGGTTAGTTACTGAGTAATTGGTGAAAAGTTTTATTATTGTTTAATTGAATTATAGTCTAAGTAATGTAACCTGATATCAAGATAAATTGTCTACTCTAACATCACTGCTGATTTTAAGATCAGCAGTGCTTGGGGGTTTATTGGATTAAAATAGTAATATTTTTGTTCAGCTGCCCTTCTTTTAAGTCCATATAAGCTTGCTTTCTCAAGAGACATGAGTCCCTTAGCTGGGAGGCAGATCACATTTCTTCTTCATACTGTTTTTCAAGAGCTTACTTTATTAGTTAGGTTTTCTGCAAGATCACTGTTAATTATGTCTGAAGGTAATGATTTGGCAAAGGTTAATGACTTGCCTCAAATAAGAAAATCTGTAATTTAGTTCTACTTTTAAATGAAGGTGTTGATTCCTGTGGGCAAAAATATCTTTATGGCTCAATTAAATTTTAAATTGTAAAGACTGAGAGATCTGCACAGCATTTGGAATATTTAGAATGTAAACACAAGTGAGAGTCTCCTTTTTCTATGTTATACAATCTGTATTTAGCACTGGGGAGCACAGAGACGGTGTTACATATTTACCATGATACTGCAAGATAGTTATGTATACATCTTATATGCACATCATTTATGACTCATATAAAAAAAATAATGAGTAATTTAAAGTAAGGAGAATGGTAAAAATTGTAGAAAAAAGAAATAAATGGAAAAGATACTGTTTACTTTGCATAAGGTACACGGCTCACAGAATTTCACTTCTTATACATGGGCATAATCACTTATCATTCCCTCCTGTGATATTCTGCTTTTGAGTGCTACACAGGAAGTCAACATCAAAGAAAACAACTTTCCCAAAGCTTTATTATAAAAAATTATAAAAGAAACAGCACATCATATTTGCTTGTAGTAAATCTTCAGTTTTTGAGAGTAACTTAATTTAACGCCGAGCTACTTAAGAATCTATTTGCTTTATTGAGCCAAGTATTTGAAACTTATCAGCACGGTATCTGAGCACCAAATAGAGTATTGCATTCTAGGTTCTAGGAGGGTGATCATAAAGCACATTTTTTACATGATGAAATGAGAGGAACACAGCTTTCCTTTCCCTGATGCAAATATCCTGATTCTTCTTTGTCTTATTGATTTGTTGCCTATATCCTCTCTTCCTTTGACATCCTGAAGGGGAAAATAAAACAAGCAGGCAAAAAAAAGCTAAGAACGTACACTATGTTCCTTTCAACTTGTGCTTCATACACTATCTTGGTGACCATTTTACATGTATTACCACCACCAAAGACAGCCAGAGGTCAAATCAGTATTTAAGCAGACATTCTAAATGGAAATGAGCTGCAAATCGTTCAGATGCGCTTGCTGCATGCAGATTCCACTCCCTCTGCAACGAGGATGCAGAAGGTGGAAAACAAGACCTGTAATTATTGATTCCTCTGTATACTTCAATGCCAGTCTGGTACAAAGGTATTTAATTTTCTTTCCCCCATCTCTCTCACAGTGATGAAAATACGGTTATTTCCTTGCAGTATGTATGTTTGCTCTTAGTTTCTGAAGCGATGCCGCTTACATCTTTTTTCCTCAAAATGCTAATTCCATCAACCAGTACATAGCAGATTTGTACACTTTTCCTGCTGTCTCATTTAGTTTTCCTTTGCTTAACTTCACTTTTTATTTCTATCCTGCAAATGAGTCCTTACCCTGATACATTTAGTGTTTGTTATTGATTTTCATTTACTGTCTCTCCTCAGCTTCAGTTGCTACATGGCTGACAACTCTATGACCAGTACTTGTTACACATCATGGCCATATGGGCCTTTTTATTGTTAGCAGGTTAACATTCAGATCCTTCTGTTCTTAGTGTGCTGGCTAGCTGGCACTCTCCTGACCTAAAAGATGTTATTTTCTTGAAGATAGGGTCCTGACAAAGAACCATCCCCTGAAAATGTGCCCTGCGTGTCTGAACACATTGTTCAGGCACTGTTATTGCCCCTTTTGTGCCTGCCTGTCAAAAATATTCTGATAGGCAAGCTTGCCAGCAGAGGTGTTACAGGCATCCTCCTGGGAACAAACACATGCCATGTGTTTGCTGTAGCCTATAAAATCAGAACAGCACAGCTGGAATTTCAAAAAGCAAATCCTTACACTTAAGTACTCATGGATGAGCCACTAAATTTATCTGGGAAATAAGTGTGAATAGCAAATTAATTCAACAAAATCATGATCTGCTTGTCAAGTCAGAAATGGGGAAAAAAGGAGGACTTGTCAGCATATTCTTGAAGCATTTTTGCCTGTGACTAATACATAATTAAGTAGTTCCAAAAATTCCAAAACTGATATTGGTCCATTCATCATATTATTGTATTTAAATCAGTCTCTCCATATGTTTAGTTTTCATCTTTTCCTAGGTCCTCTTTGTTCTTTCAGTTATTTCATATTAGTAAGGAGTCCAGGACTACTTTATCTTCAATGTAATTTCAATGAAACAGCAGAGAAAGAAGCTATTAACTCTTGCTCTATAATACAAAACTTCTGCATATGTATCCTTTCCTTTCCTACATTCCTGTTTTTCATTTCAGCTGCTACAATTGCAGACTGTATTCAGTGGCAGCAAATGAAGACAGAACCTACTACGGGAAAATATATTTCCAAATCATTAGGGGCTCATTTTCAGCTATTCA
The DNA here is from genome assembly GCA_026283785.1 of Coracopsis vasa. Classification (NCBI taxonomy): domain Eukaryota; kingdom Metazoa; phylum Chordata; class Aves; order Psittaciformes; family Psittacidae; genus Coracopsis; species Coracopsis vasa. The sequence goes on from JANHGB010052977.1 coordinate 40,651, forward strand.
GTGAAATTCACTGCAGCTTGCCACCTTCAGAATGTAGTTTAGGAACTGTTTTGAAGACTCTCTCATTACTCAACAGTATAACGAGAAGCTTTCTCAGCCACTCAGAGACCAGAAAAAAGGTTTGAACAAAGATTCATTGCTCTTGAATGTATCTGATGTTCTAAATTCCCTTTGTTTTCTAAAGAATATTTTCTAAAGGCATAACTGGAGAGAATGTGTACATTTCAATGCAAGTTCATCATCATCAATGCTTTTATTTGATAAAAAAAGCTGTGTGTTTTCTAAACTTCTGTTAGAAAGGAAGCAGAATTTGAGTTCAAGTGATATGAAATTGATTTGCCGAAACAGGAGGAACAGAACTACATTGTGATGCAAGAAATTACTACTGTGCTACTTGGTACCAACTATCTAGTCATAGAGTTGTTGCATATAAGAGAAAAAATGGAGCAATATGTAGAAATTACAAGTTATTGACTGTTAACCTATTACTCCTGCTCCTCTATCAAAGAAATCAGTATGAAGTAGGGAATAAGACTGGAATGAAAGCAAGGTAAAAGAACTGAGAGCTACCATGCAGATCTAGAAAAGGATTTTGCTGTACTCCTTTCAGCATGTAGCACTTTTTACAGGTGGAAATACTTGGAATCGTACTTGGAATTCCGATTCCTCTCATTATTTTACTTAGTGAACTGTCCATGATATTTTTTGTTTCTTATGTAAATCAGAAAATCATTGTTACAAATCTTAATTAAACGAAGATCTTCGTACTTGTATTGCCTCCTTTTCATCATATCCCTTTATTTAATTCCATAAAAAGCAGCCTATAGACTGCTGACTGGCCCGGTGGGGAGTTCCTAGTAAAACAGAAAAACATTAATTTTGATCTACTGTCTGAAAACCCACTAATTGCCTGGCAAGTGAAACTCAGATTTACTCTCAAGTGACAGTTCATTTTATGGACCAGTGTATGGGGTTCCAAAGATAAGACCATGTTAAGAAGCCTGGCTGCTCATAAAAGGCACAAGAAAACCTTGGGTTTTTCAAGTGGCTTTTGTTGAAAACTTTTTATTTTCCCTGAATAGAATGGAATAAAATCAATTTTATAATGAATCAGGGTCAACAATTTGCCAGATCTAGGCAAAGATTTCTTTTTCTCTTAGGAGACATCTCACAGTGTATTTTAACTTTTCAGTTGTAATACTGACTAAACCTAATAAAAATACTGCATTGAAATAAATCAGTGAGGACACACACAAACTTGCTAATCATTGGTGAAGACTTTTCCTAATATCTGTCAGAAAGAGTATCCTTTGGAATCTTTTAGCAGTTTAAGCGATTGCAGAACCTTTATAAATGTTGTAAAATGTGGCTTTTCAGTATTGCCATCCCTATTAAAATCCATCAGATAGAGTGATTAAATCTGCATTAGTTATGAAGTATAATTAATCAATATGGCATAGAGAACTGTGGCACTGTGCTGATTAATTTGTATTTTAGATGCATGTATTGCTTCCAGCTCACCTGAGAAATACATTAATCAATTTGGCTGTACAGGCAGAAGTAGTTTTAAACAATGATACCATGGCTGCTTCTATCCCTTCCCTACTTTACTAAATTTAGTGCTGTCATAGCATCTGTTTGCCATCCACTATTTTGTGAATAGAAATTTATATTTTCAGGTATCCATGTCCAGAATAGGATTTAGGCATCAAAATGAAATATAAGATCCTACACTGAAGCTCAGGCTTGCTATCCTGAAAACCCCATTCAACTGCCATTTAATATCAGAAGTCTCTGAACTCCCAAAGTATTCTGCCTCTCAATTGCTGAGGCATCTGATATTTCTCTCAAAGTGCATTGGTCATAAGTGAAATGAACAAATTGAAGCTAAGTCTGTTCAAGCTTCAGGATGGAGGCATCACTTTAGTGTTTGGCTTTGATGGGCATTCTCAGGCATGCTTAATGTAAACAGAACAGGAATCATGTTTTCATGTCAAATGGGAGAAAAACTGATTTTTGAATGCCTGCTCCGTTTGGCATGTGTTTGATCACACCAAGCACCCAGGGGCCCAAATGAAATGTTTAGAGAGTGACAGGTACTTAAAATGAAGTTCTGGATTCCCAGTGGGAACCAGACTGCTAAGAAAGGAATATCTGGTATGACTTTAACACCACTGTCCCTTTTATGGATCTGTCAGAAGAATGATCAAACACAGGTATTGAGAAAAGCAAAGATAAATACCTGAACTACTAGCCAATATCTTATAGAAAAAAAAAAAGATACAGGCTAAATATAGGAGTTTCCTCTTCATAATTCATCACACTTCTCTTTAATTTTTTGTTCCCAAGTTATTCAGTCACTATGTTTTTTTCTAGTGCTGCTCACAACTGTTATTTCCCAGCTTGCTTAAATTTTTAAATGTTTCATCAATAATACTTCCAAATTCTGGGAAAATATGTATGATTAAAAAAGAGGAGATGAGAGGCAGAAAGCTTTCCTGTGTAGCCACACAACTTTATTTTTACATATGTTGCAAGTCTAGAACAGTCTGAAAAATGGGAAATTATCACTTTCTATTCTGCTCTGGTTCCATGTTTCTTTCATTTCCTGTTAAGAGAAGTCATCAGCTGGTGATTGTGCTCTTCAATGACTGCTGTATTTCAAAGTGAAATGAACAACAACAACTCGGTGGGCTGTGAGAGTGAAGACAGCAGTAATGGGAAACAACTTCAAAGCTTTTAGTATCATCAAAGCATCACAGTGCTTTAGCTTCTACAACTTTAGAAGACTAAATAAAATAATACCAATGTGCTTTCACTGCTGTGAAGGGATGAAATTAGCCAAAGGTGAAGCCTGAATGTTTTGGAACTTTGGTTCAAGGAAGCATCTGAAAGTCTGGACTTCTTTAGAGACAGCATAATTAGACAACAAGGCTGTTTGAGAAGTTACTAGCGCAACATGGCTTGGGAACTGACACACCTCTGCTTCTAGATGTAGTAGTTAGGGGAAAAACAAACAAACAAACATATAAAATGAAAACCAAATTTTCAGAAGTCTAACAGGTCCTCCTCACCAAGAGTCTTTACTACAGCTTCCCTTTAGTTACTGTTTGTGGACTGAATACATCAGACTAATCTCACTGGGAGAGGGAGAATCAGATGCATCCCTGAGGAGCAGAGGATGTAACCACACGGCTTCTCATGTCTACAAAAATATAAGGAGAGTAATAAAAGGTACTTACCTCTTGAGCCCCACAAGGTACAGACTGACTCCAAAGCAACACCCAGTATCTGACATTGACCTCAAAATGGCCATGTGCTAAAGTAAACAAAGAGACTGCTATATATGCTCTCTGCCTCCCATGTAGGAAGGCACATATCATCAAGATGGGTTTTGAAAATGTTTTCTTGAGGTGGTTTGAAGTTTTCTGCTCTCTACCCATGCTTTTGCCCTGTACCTGTAAGAGTGGAGACATTCTTAAAACAGCAGTTTGTTGAGACTGAAAAGGAGGAAATTGTCTGCTCTAGTTTCTTTTTTTCTAAAAAAAATTAAATACCTCATTCAGTATTTTCAGATGAAAAGGTTTCTGGTTTACTTTTTAAATGCTTATTCCACTTGTAAATTTCAATTATAATTATAGTAAAGTACCCCAAAAAGATAACTTGCAATTACCAAACTGAAATATTTTAGAAGAAAAAATGTTTTATTTTTTTGGAAGAGAAAGCATTTTTTTTCTGAGTTTCAGTTCCTCTTCCTACTCATTCCTACTTATATGTAAAAGGTAATTACTGTCATCAACAGGGAAAATGTATTTAGTCTAACTTAAACATCAGTTCATTTCTTATCAGGGTTCTGCAGTTTGGCAATGTCCTTCATCCAAAACTTACAGTAAGACATCAAGGACAGCCTGGCATGGCTTGTCTCTTGCACACAGCGAAGCCATGAGTAAGGTTATTCCCTGAAATGAGGCAACAGTAGCAGTTGCCAATGAAAATGTTCCTCAGTGGATCTGATGCACTGGTCATACCTCTTCTTGTCAGGTTTATTTTCTTATTACTCTAACGTAATTCCTTTTAAGAAGGGCCTTTAGCAATGTGAACAAGAACTATTGCATACAGGGGTTTTTTATTATTCTTTCTCCATTAAAATTTAACAATTCAGGGCTTCCTACGAGTTGCCAACTTAGACTGATAAATGGCCTTCACTGACATGTAGGCTTTTCGTCCTCTTCTCCCGTTCTCCTTAACCTCAGGACTGCCACCTCAGAACCCTGCCTTGTAGGCTGGACAGCTTTACAACACATGGAAATAGAAAGGGGAGATTTTGAAGATTTCCTTACTCCATTACCTTCCTTTCCATGCCTGTCTTGAATTTGGATTTGAATAACAGTCACAGAGCTTTAATTCGACAGCTCTTTCACTGATCTCCTATGATCTAATAAGACAAAGAAGATATATACGCACTGGAAAGAGCCAATCACCTGATCTCCCCTTTGGTCATAGAATTTCAGATTTCCTCATTATAAATTATGAATTTTAATAGTGAACGACTTTTGCATATACACATCAGAAATTAGACCGGATCAGAAGTCATTAGCAGGTCTGTATCCTCACACACACCTTCCCAAGATCCCTAGCTGGCCAGAGGAGAGGGCTTGATGCTTTTTCTTACTAGCATAGTGATAAAGAAAGTAGACTCTGAGGGTAGGGGAGTTAGAGCTGAGAGCAGCCAAAAGTCTAATTCCTATTGCTACGGCAAGTGTAATTATGAGTGTGTACTTAAAATAGTGTCTGAATGGTTCCTGTAGCTTAATGAAACATTGATTTGTATCTAAGTCGCAAGCTCTGATCCTCACAACACAGTCATTGGCTGAAAACCGTTACCGCACAGTGGCTGTCTGAAATTAATTGATGGCCAGACTATCTCCTAACAGACAGGCATGTATGAAATCATGGAGTCATTCTCATTAATACCCTGACCTTAACAGGGGAGCTTGGAATTGGCAGGACCATGTTTGAATGTGGAAACGGTTTGTGTCCCTAAAAAAGTATATAACAATAGCAGTAAAGTGGATTAGAATTTACACATATCCTGCTCTGCCCCTCATCTATCAATTCACTGAGAACTTAACTGCCAGAGAAATGACCAAGCTTGGCTCATTTCTATCAGCCATTCCCTGCAGGAGACAAAACTCCTGCTTCCAAAATTAGATTTTAAGAGCTTATTAGAAATGCAGCAAAACTGATAATTAGACTGAGTAGCTCCACTGCTGTCATTCATTTCCTACTAATCAGAGACCAGGGTACGCTTGAGGGATGTTTATGTTATACAACTCCGGATTTCCTATGACTATGCTATAGTATTTGGCAAAATAAAGTGCCTTGCTGTTGCTCACTCCTCTTTGGACTTGTCCCAGGATGCCCTTGTAATGAAAAAGACTTAATAGGTTTTGTGGATATGAATTATTTCTGTGAATACTTGAGTACATAACATTATGTTCTCTGGAACTGCTTGGTCTATTCAGCTAATCAGTGCAAGCACATATAGCTTATTAAATAATTTGCTCAGCTTTGCATTATATCTGTCTCTTCTTGTTCAGAATCATCCTCTCTGAATCTGAAAGCTTTGTAACATTACAAGCTTTCAAATCTATAGTTTTTACCCTGGACATCCTAACACTGGTATCGAGTGATCTTTCCAACACCTCTGTCATGGGGAATTTTTGCTGTTTGTTCTTAATGGAATGATTACTCCATATGGAAGGGCAGAGTTGAAATGTTTGAACATGAAATTAGAAAGACTGCTCTTTAGTCTTGCCAGCCAGGCTGCTTTCCAGATGCTGGCACAGCAGAAGTATAATTTTTTCCCCTCAGAATCACTGTGGATAATTTGATGCAACTTGGAGTAGAGAGAATTTTCTACAACATGAGTCAAAAATTACATCCCTTAGAGGAGAGAGTGAAGGAAACAAGTTTAGAATATTGTGAGTTGGGAACATTTGGACACACATCAGATAAGCTTGACTTTCTTTTGTATGCTCAGCTTTGAAATCACAGTTACGAAAGACTGTATATTTATGTCAATAAGGCTTGTAATTCTCAGTGACAGATGGGATAAGATAGCTGCAGCAGTAATACTCAAACTACAAAGCATCCTTCGTAGTCCTCACAAATGCATATAACCCTTTCAGGAAAGCTGTTTCCTTTTAGGCTTTTTCAAAACTCCAGCCTCAAGTCCAGCAAAATATTTCACATAAATAGGTCTTTCTGTCCTAGCAAAGCCCTCTTAAAATCATTAAGACTTTGGAATTCTGCTTTGCTATCTTGCTGCAAAGGATGACTCCACTGATTTTGGTATGGCGTCTAACTGGGAAAAAATGTACTGTATATTCTTAAAATTAAGAACTGGTACTTGGGAGTACGCAGGCAAACTTTTGCGATGGCAGAACTCCAGTCAGCATAGAATTTAGTCTTATTTGAGCTATACAGGAAACAAATACCCTCACAGAATCGATAAAAGTTTTGAATATTTTGGCATATGTAAAGAAGTTTAAATTGGTTTAGACAATTATACAAAGACTGGGCTCAAAGCAGGCCTGTTCTATAGGACTGAAGATTTCATAACAGTGTACACTGAGAGACAGCATCCTTAAGCTATACTTCATCTAGATGTCTTTCATTCACTGAGATAGCCAGCCATTTCTAATAAATCACTACTGCAGCTCCAAAGTTTTTTATTTTTGAAGTTTTTCTTGTTTAGCTGTGTAGAACTGACAAAGCTGTTTTAATATACAGTGAACAAGTTGCAGAACATTTATTCTCTGCTACATATCCACCGGTCTGTCATCCCATATGTATTTATCATAAAATCATAGAATCACAGAATGGTTAGAGTTGGAAGGCACCTGACAGATCATCTAGTTCCAACCCCCCTGGCACAGGCAGGAACACCTTCCACTAGATCAGGTTGCTCAAAGTACATAAACAAGAAATTTATAAGTCTTCACAACTGTACTTTCTGCCATTACGTGTTTTAAATCAAAAGCACACCTAGAAAAACTACATAACTGTCTTAACATCCTCTGCGTAACCATTGCCTATAACTACCCCAATAACATGTGGTGTTTATTTTGTTTGTGGTTGTTTTTTTTTTACTAGACTAGACGGGGCTAAGAGGAGGCCCTTTAAAAGGAGAAGGTCAGGTGTAATTGAAAGATACTAATGATTAGCAGGTGTGTCATTTCAGCTTCTTTTGAAAGCTAAAATAGGGTCTTTTTTGTGCTAAGAAAATACAAAGTAGTATTAAGAAATATGTTTTCAGCAAAGGTTAAGTTCTGTGAGAGAGGAAATGGAGACCTGGGAAAAGGAATGAAAAATGATTGCTAATAGGCTACCAAGAGACCTCAAGTTTGATTGTAAATAAACAGTATATGCTTGGGAGGTGCACAGTTGCAGAAGAAATAACCTATAAATCTACGGGCTCTTTCAGTCTGGTGTTAACTTAGCTGAGTAGGGTTGTAATGTTCTCAGAGCAGAGTTAATATGGTGCTGATTCATGTATACCAGACTTAAAGTGTAGCGCTTTTAAAAGTTATGTGCAAATTTTGTAAGATAGATTCAAAGACTCCAGCTCTGAAATTCAGCATGCTGTGGAGTATCATTGCATGTTTGAGCAGAGCAAGAGAGCATAAGCATGAAGTATGTTTGTTCTGCTGCTGATTCTAGGTGTTGCTGCATTAAATAACACTGAGAACCTACAGGTATTGTGGGTTCTGACAGACGCCTGGTTTGGGTGTCTGGATTCTTTGCAGGGTCTCAAAGACAGGCACCTCAGAGCATAGTCGAGAGCGAGTAAGTAGGAAACACTAAATATAAGGGTGTGCCCAAAAGGTGAGGACTGGTTATCTGAGTTTCTGCTTCAGAATTCTTACGTGAGAGAAGTGCCTGCTATGCTCAAAAATACAACAATTCTTATTTCATGTGCCTGCCTTTTCTCTGAACTAGTCTAGTGGAGGGAGTGTGGGGGTATGGGCTACTCCAGGATGCAGAAATGTGGGAAGGCACAGTAGGTGCTGCTGACTGTGAAGACATTGTGGAGGAGAGAAGACATGATTTGCTGGGCCAGAGGTGGGTAGGATGGTGATGATGATGTTTTTTAGCTTCACAGTTAAAGACCTGAGCTCATCTTGTGAAATACAGCCACTGAGTTAAATGTGGGAACATTATTTTGCTATGTGGGTGTGCAGTGCCTTCATTTATCTGGTACATGAACATGACTCCCACAAAAAATTAAACAGTGACTGATAGTAGCGCTTCAGTCTTGACAGTGTTTAAGTTGGGAGACTGCTTTTAATTTCTCTCAGCCTGAGTTTTAAATTTACTTGTTTTAAGGCCATTTCAGGAGTTACCAATGCTCGTATTGTTAACAGAAACATCATTCTGGGCTGTTATGAGTTTTTAGTTTTGGTGAGGAGACAGAGGTATTTTGAGATTTTTAAGCCTTTGCATTTACACCCATTTTTAAACTACTTTGTGTTGTATGCCGCTGCTGATAATACATGTTGCTAATGTCCTCTGATGTTGTGCAAAGATCAGCCTTTTGTCAGTCCTTAGAACAAAACAAAAGCTGTAAGTCAAAGAAACACAGTAGTGTTACTAGATATTGCCAGAGCTCCAGGTAGAGTACAAAGTGGAATGTCCTTGCTCTCCTAATACAAATGAGTTAAAAAGTCTGCTTTATCTATGCCACTGTTTTTACTAACAACCAGAAAACAAATCTGAAAGGAAATTTTGTAGACCAAATCTGAAAACAATTTACTGCTGAGAAGCAGCAATAATCACAAACCCACTTGAATCCAGTGAAGAAACAAGGCCTAATGGGACTTGAAAATAGAGGTACATGAGTGTTGTCGCTGGGTAGGTGCCTCCTTCAGCAACTTTTTCTTCTCCCAGCTTTGTCTGGGCTGCTTGCTCAGGTGTTGGGTTTTGCCTGTGGATCTGTTTCTGATGTCTACCACAATGGATAGCACAATTAATAAGTATCCCAATCACTCAGCATCAATATTATGTGATACAACTAGCTTCAGTATCTTCCCTTTACTGCATGGGGGCAGCCATTCCTCTTCTGCTTGCTTTCATGTCCCAGCAGGTTGCCTGCATTCATATGTGTAGAATGTGCGTACAGGAGAATATTGTCCTTTTTGGAGGCTGCTCATCTATTTGTTCAAGAAGGGGAGACATTAACTGAGCCATTAGAGGTAGAAATAGAGTCTGAAAACACAGCAGCAACCATTTTTTAATGAGTCTATTTGTACCAGGCCAGCGGGTAGCCCTGACATTGAGTCAAGCCCGAGACTAGATCTGGCAGCTATCCAGCGTTCTGCAGAGAAGAAGCTAAGTTATGCATCTTATTTAGTACATTTATTAAAAGTTCTCTTAATGTTTCCAGGCAAATGTCCCAAAACAAATGCTACTATTGTTTAAGAGCTTTGCAGTCCTGAGTTACACTGATGCATTACAATTCCCTTATAATAGCTTTTTGGTGTTTGCTGAGCTTCATCTCTCAGTGGTGTTTTATAAATTATTATGGTAGAGAGATATTAAGGGGGAGGCATTCTCCCTGGGCTAGAGGTGTGGAGAAAGATGATTAGCGTCTGTGAAACTGAGATGTATTGTGCTGCCTCTCCAGCAGTTCTGGGTTCAGGCATCAAATTCTCAACTTGGTGTTTCAGGTCAGGGGATGTCCTGCACCGTCCTCACTTGCAGCAAAACCTGGCATTGCAGCTGTGGCTGCTCTGTATACAGGCAGCTACCCTGCATCACACAGTGCAGTGACTCTGCTAATAAAGCCGGCACACATGCTGATGTGGCAAACACTGTGGGGTTATTCACACTTACTTTAAACTCCCCTTCCCCCTGTTTTTATCTTTTTGGTTTTGAGGAGATAAAAAAAACCTCCTGCTTTCTCCTCTGCAAGCTTTCTAGCACTGCTTTGTAAGCATGGAGTTTCTGCCTAGGAAACAAGCTTTTTTCCAAGCCTAGCCCTAGCACAGTCTGCTACAGTGTTCTAGTGCAACATCAGGCAGCTGTACTACAGACATTTTTCTCTGACTGAAACTACAGCTACTAGGATCCCTTTACACCTTTTTACAGATTAAAACCATCAGAGCTGAGGTTCTCAGCTTGTGACTAGAGTTTAGCTTGCTAAAGGCTCAATAAACCCCATGCCATAGAAAGCAGTACATCCTTCTGACCAACTCTTCCTCTTTATCTCTTACAGCCATATTTTGTGTCTCAGCAACTGTGTTCCTCCCTTAGCAGGTGAGCTGGCTTTTCATTGCGGGAACTGCTGTATGCATGTTTGACTGAACATCACTCAGTAAATGTAGATCATGACAGGGCTTGGATATAAGTCCTGGCTTGAATTTCCACCTCCTTTAAAAACCTTTAAATAACTTTCTGTCTCTTTTTTTTACTTTATACAAATGGTCCCTTAGAAAGGTGCATTAAGGTAATGCTTCCTAGAGATGGAAAGAAATCACCAGATAGCATTTTAAAAATTGCCTCAAAACTCAGAAATTATCCAAATGTAGTGGTAACCACTCCATGAAAGCTCTCTCCCTCTGTGTAATTGTTAAGAAGTGGGATAAAAAGTATGGCATCACCCTTTGGAGCAGAAATAATTTGTAGCCAGCAGCATGTTATTGCTCATCAAATCATCAGTCTTCTTATATAAAGGTTGGTACAGGTAGCCTAGAGACAAATTGACCTTTTGCAATAGCTTTCAAGGGAACATATGGGCTTCATGTCTCAGATTCCTAAATCATTTTCTTCCTAATATTTAATATTCAAGTTTGCTTATTTTTTAATATCCAGTGCTCTGTTCAAGTGAAAACAGTCTAAATCATATTGACATAGAAAGCAAGGGAGAGAGTTAATTGTCACCACTTCATATTAAATGTTAGCACTCCAGCTATTGTGGGTGGACCTGATTAGACTGCCAACTCTAGCAGCTTCACAATAGTTAAGGTTGAGAACCGTATATTTTTAAAGGTCAATTCCTTTAAAAGGTCCAGTTTTTCAGTTGTGAGACTTGATGACATGGCCTGAAGAATTCCCATGCTGAATATCAGCTTGATGCAGATATGTATTTTTGAATATGCTGTCCTAAATGGGTATGTGCTTTTGACAATGAGAATAGGGAAAAAGTTTTTTGTTTCGTTGCTGTAAATGCTATCCTGCTTTGGAGGAAGAAGTTAATGCTTGGTTTCCTGAGAAAGTTTTTGGAAATATGTTTACCTATCTTCTACAGATTCTGCCTAGAAATCTGCAGCTAAATTCTATATCCACAGTGAGAGTACCCCTGTGAGAGAGGATCACAACCTCATCTATGATTGTAACTTTGAAATGCTGCAACCAGTGTCTGCTCTAGGTGCAAACACCTGAAGGCTGGCAGTCAATAAAGAACCAGTGAGTAAGGCAATTAAAGTTGACCATGCAATTAGTTCCCTTTGCTTAGATGCATTTAAGTACCAGAGACATGATCCTAAACACTTTTTTAGTAGTAAGGTTTCTGTATCGTTCAGAACACAATCTTGTAAAACCTTGAAGAGAGGTCATGGGCAAATGAGAGAGGAGACAGCAATAAAAGAAAGCATAATTTCTTGGTTATGGTGGTTGAGTTCTGCATGTGGAAGTGGTCCTGTCTTTCTGGGTGATGCAAAGCAAATTACTTACATCTGATTAATGAAAAATGGGTTTATTTTGCTTTTAGAATGCCTTGATTGAAGACTGTCTGTAATTTCACAGAAGAGTTGTTGAATGACAGGTTTCAAGAAAGGACTAAGGAAACTGTACCAGGAGAATATTCACAACTGAATATTGAATAAGCACTTAATACCGAATACCTAATACTGTAGCATATTAGAGGCAAGAGCCATGAAATGCAGTAGATACCTGGATGACACTTACTGTCCATGCTCATCTTTTAGATAGTAACTTCATTAGCCACAGGACTACCTTAACCACAGGAATTTAGGGAACACTTTGTCTCTCAGTCTGTGTCCCTTATACTGCCTCTTTAAATGTTGAAGTTTTTTGTTCATTCACAAGTGGGAATAGGTAGTTAATTAGGCAGTTCTTCATTTTGGGAAACCGGTTAGATGAATCACTCTGAATTGTTTTGGGCAGTTCTGCCATTGCTTCCTTTTAATGATTTTAAAAGGACTCTTTTTAGTGTCAGGGTGTATTTAATTCTTGCCTAATTTAGGTTCCCTGGAAGCTAAAGATAATTTAATTTAAAAACCAGACAAGATCCCTTAAAAGAAAGTTACTGAGTGCATGGGCTCAGGACTGATAGAGTTTCAATGGGAATATTATTTTCTCTTTACAAAACTCCACCTTTGATGGACTTGATTGTTGATAAAAACAAGCAGTGAAGATGCTGAGTTCTGACAGGCTGCAGCTGGCCTAGGCCAACTGAGGAAGCTCAGCTAGAGCCAGCAACATTCCAGGAGCTAGTGCTCTCCATTCACTCCTGTGCTGTTGCCTGTAGATTGATTTGGCTCTCCTCAGGGAAGTTTGAAGGCAAAGCAGCAGCTCTGTACATGTATTCCTCGTGATGTCATAGCACTTGCTTGTTGGCCTTCTTAGGCATACCACTAACTATATGCAGCACTAGGCTGTGAAGTTAATGTTACAGGACAAACATGTCCATTTAGATGTTTTTATTTCTGTCATGACACTTGTCAAAGTCTTTCAGGTTTGTTTAATTAATCAGTAAATCAAACAAATTAATATACTCTAGCAAACATTGCAATATATTAATGATGAGTCCTAGGAGAACTGCTGTGTGTATATGTGCAGCTCTTTGTGACAATATTGATAAAACTGACCCCAAAATCTTAATGATGACTTAACTAAGTTTCCACAGGAATCATGTATGTTATTAGCATGATATTTCAATTCTACAAATTGCTTTTTTCCAAATTTTGTCTGACTTCTATCTGATTACACACTATGTAGGCTATAGTGAAGATCCAGACAAAAATGGTGGATAACACAGAGGCAGTTAAGTACTGATTTAAAACCCTTAATCTTGGACCAAACCCTTTTTTAGTTGATAATATTAATTTAAAGCATTAAAAAGCATTTCATCCTGTATGAACACAAGACATCAGTATAGAATCAGATCTGGCAAGTGCCTAAGCATGTAAATAGCAGTTAAATATCTAATTCCTAATCCCAGCCAGAATTCCTTTCCGTATTTTTTTTCTGGATTCTGGAGCTTTTTAAAAAACTCCTTTCAATGGCAAAATAATTAAGCCTTATAGTAACTTTTACAGTGGGGAAACCAAAGGAGAAAGTATTTTCTTTAAAGAATGATTTCCCTGTGGCCATCTAAAAGTGACGTGTTATTACATGTAGTGGTCACATGGCTGTCAATCTCCTTCTAAAACCATGATGTTACACCACCCACTTTGCCCAAGCAATCAGTCTTGGACCGAAAAAAGGCTAGCATCCACTTGTGACAACTCTTACTATTCAGTCTCCTAGGGAAATGCAATTTCTAGTACTAATTCTTAAACATTGACTTTTGTCTATCTACCAGGAAGAAAGAGGCTACTGTTGCAAGAGACTGTTAAAGACCTTCCTCTGAATTGACAAGTAGGATGAAATATCTGGCTTGTAAGAGAAAATGAGAACTGAGAGTAAACAAGGTAATTCCTACCTGTGGTAACCTTAGGTTTCTGAAGGCCAAGAAGTATGTTGTTCATTTAAACAATGTTCATTTGCCATCATATTAGTTCTGCATGAATATTTTAAATCTAGTGCTGATATCTGGGGACAGGTATTTCCAGGAGTGGAGGATATGCTGATTTGGAAGAATAAATAAAGCATAATTTGCAATCATAAAAGAATGTGGACTGGAAAGTTGGGGATGGAGACTATTCTACTGGGAGTTGAATACGCCTCCAGATTAACAGATGAACCAATGTCAGAGATCTTTTTACTTTTTTCTACACTCAAAGCATAGATATACAGGTATGATTTATGATAACTCCCTGTTGCTCTCAGGAAGATACAGGATATATCTCATCTGAGAATTGCTGTCATTTTTCTCCAAATGGAAGAGGAATCTCATTCTGTGTTGCACCGAAGTCTTGGATTATCTTGATCTGACTATGCAGTAACAAAGCAGAGATTTATTTTAACAGTACAATTTAGTTTAAAATCCAGCTCTGTTTTTTTGAATGAATACATACATGGGTATGAAGGCTGATCAAAGAAAAAGTGCATGGCTTCACAGCTTCCTCCTGAAGGGGGGCTGTTAGATCTTTGGTGCTTCGTAAAGCTGAAGCCTCTGGAAGAGTTACTAAATTGATTTCTTTCAGGATTTTTCTTCTTCACGGTTCTGTTTCTCTTCAGAAGTTATTTGGGGTAGGATATAAATCATATGATGCAGCTATCCTGGTTCAGTGCTGACATGTAGGAGTACTCTTGCTTCTTATGATTCTAAGGCTATTGTGTTTAAGGCTATTGTGTACTGTAGGTACCTGCATTCACAGCATTTTTTTCTCTCACATGTTATGTGAGTCGGAGGGACATTTCACATGCTAAAGATGGAATCTCTGTGACAGCATGATCATTTGTTTCCTCCAAGTGCTGCAGAGTGACAGTGCCATGCATTAAATAAATGACTAGATCTTTGTAATGCCAACGCAACTTTATGGGTGAGGGTTATTTGTATTTATAGCATCCATAAAGCAATTTATAATCCTTCCACTGCCTCTTATTTTGTGCTTGTGAGCAGAAAGAGTGGACTTCAATGACTTAAATTGCTACTCAAGTGTGCTTCAAAGGTTGAAAGGCTTTCTGGGTCAAAGGCAGTGAATGTCAATAGCAGTAATAACTATTCCTTTTTGTTACCTTGTACTTAGAGCTTTGCCTGTGGGCTGCTGACCTCTCCAGGGAGAGCAGATTTTAAGCTTGCCTTGCAGCATGCATATTTTGTAAGTCTGCAAATCAGGAAATGGAGGTGCTGAGGTGGCAGGCTCTATCCCCTACCAGAATGTGGTACTGAAAGCAGAACTGAAGTCTGTCTGAAGGTGCTGTTCAAACAGTTCTGGTTTAATCTTTGTAAATCTGGAAGTACTAGAACACTGCTACTCAGAACTAAATTTGAAGCTTAGTGGTTAGTCAAAATAGTCTGTCGACAAAGGCACCATCTGTTGAAAAAGGGACAGGATCGATCTCGGTATTTGATCCTTTCCTTAATCATAGGAGGTGGTGCCTTAACCTCTGTACAGAGGGTCACAATGCCTTCTGATAGTGGTGGTGTCCACAGAATGATTGTGTATTGGTTCAACAACAGCCTCTCCAGTGTTGCTTATTAATGTTAGGTAAAATGATACTGTGCTTCTGTAAACACACAGAGTTGCACCTGATATCAAGAAGTTAAATAATTTTCTCATTTTGGCACCAGTGGTGTGTCCAGAGGACACATTCATCAAGGGGGATGGGAGGTATAACAATAAGACTATAGCATCATTAAACCTTAAAACAGTGTGCCTTAAAAACATCTCTTTTTCTCCAGATAGCAGTATGAATCCAATCATGGAACTATATCACTGAGTCACACTTCAATTTACTTCCTGAACTGTAGGAAATTTTGAGAAGACTATGAGTTCTGCAGTGTCAGTTCAAGAACTGAAAGACTGCTACAATAAATGAAATTCAGGCAAGTGTCTCTGGTAAAAAAAAACAAACAAACAAAAAACCCAACAAAACCAAACCAAAAGCCAACTAAAAAAATCCCCCAAACCTTAAGATTACTATTTAAGGCATGCTGTCTTTTGTCTGTGGTTGGCCAGGGATATTTCATTATGGAAAATACTTTCTTATATGTTCTCTGAAGAACTATACATACTTTGAAATCCAGTGGGCTATTTTGCCATAACTTTTTTCTTCTTTTGGTATCAGAAGAGAGCAAAGCAAGCATTTGAATCTGCTGCCTGTGCCTGCTACAGCTAATTTTTCAATTTATATAAATAAATAACCTGCCAAATCTAATTACTTCTCTTCAAATTCTAAATACGTTATTTCTCCTTTTCCTCCCCCACCTATGTCTTGCTTTAATTATTTTTGCATCAGTTGTCACTTTAGGAGCTGGTTTGGTCTAAAAAGGGATGATCGTATATGTTTTGCTATTCTGATTTAGCTAATTGAAGTTGCTGCTTTTGTCTTGTTATCTGGAGGCAGAAATGGTGGGTATGCTCGTATGCTTTTGATTTGATGAATAAAGAAATTGTTATGATCCAACATCACTGAGTAAAAAAACTCTGGCCACTGTTTGCAAAACCAGTGGGTAGATTTTCAAAAATGCTTATGAGCATTAGCCTCCCAAATCCTATTTCAATCTATGGGACTTGTCCTCTATAATCTCTGTGTCCTGGGTTCAGCAGTAGCAGTAATTTTTCTCCTTCTTAGTAGCTGGTGCAGCGCTGTGTTTTTACTTTTAGCCTAGGGACAATGCTGATGACACCGATGTTTTTAATTGTTGCTCAGTAA